>JAHLKC010000152.1:0-94586 GCA_025449115.1 Chytridium lagenaria
CTAAGAAAGGGTGTTTTAATGAATGCCCAGAATATGGTGATGCGTGGTAGAGTCTCTACCGCGTACTCTATGTGAAGGACTACCTTATGCGACGATCGCCAGTGCGAGTCGCTTTATGTGTCCCCAAAAGACTTCAGGACGTTGCTTTTGATGCCGTCCATGATGATATGATGGCTGGAGGACACCTCGGTGTTCGCAGACTTATCGCCACTACCCTAGATAGGTTTTGGTGGCCTACTATCCAAAAAGACTTAGAGGCATATATACGACGATGCCCTACATGTCAACAATCTAAAGATAACTTGACTAGAAAAGGTGCCGTGAGGCCCATACCCTTTGGTCATAGACCTTGGGATCGTGTTGCCATTGATATTGTTGGTCCTATGAACACTAGCCAACGTGGCAACAAGTATATTGTTGTCCTCACAGACTACTTTACCCGTTGGGCTGATGCGTTTGCCGTCCCCGACTTAGAAGCAAACACCATTGCTAGAATAGTTGTTGAGCAATGCTTTTGCCGCTTCGGCATTCCCTTGACCTTACACTCGGATCAAGGACAACCATTTCCTAGTGACCTCTTTAAGAGAGTTCTACTGTACTAGGAATGAAACAATCCTTCTCTATGCCGTATTGGCCTCAGGCCAACGGTTTAGTTGAACGAACAAACAAAACTCTATGCCAGATGATACGTGCATATATAAACCAAAGAACACATGACGATTGGGATGAAATACTCCCCTATGTGTTGTTTGCATACAGAACAACGGTCCACCAGACCACAAATGAAACCCCATTCATGATGATGTTTGGCCGTGAAGCGTTTACGCCGGCTGACCTCAAGTTTGGTTATCCCACAGACGATGTGTTTGCGGAAGAATATCCTGACCCACGACTGTGGGCTCAGACAGGAGAAGAACCTCTGATAGCTGTTTCCACTACTAGAGCACTGCAGAGGCTCTTCCTAAAATACTTGCTATGTTCTCTGAACAGCTACACTTCTTTGACGGCCGCTTAGCGCGAGCTGCTCATGGACTTGCTCGGACTGATGGTCGAGAGCCTTACTTGCTCATAGCTGACGTCCTTAAGAAATATGGTTATGATCTATTTTACCTTGTCCACATCCACTCGATGAAGACTTGGACATACCTTCCAATGGAGATCCTTTGGAAGGAATGAATCTTCCCAGATGCATTCGTTAACTCGTAAAGCGAAAACGACTTTGCATGGGAAAGAAAAAGATGCCTATGTATCTATTATTCATAATGGCTGTATGACCGAACGCCCACATTTGCGTGACAGTTACCCCATATTTGTTGACAACGCCATGAACTTATATGTCAACGACACTCTGGTACTTTCCCCAGATATTATACACCTCAATGCTGGCCGTCCCCTTGTTGACGATGGACCTGCACGGCATGTGAGAATCATTGAACTTGAAGTCAATGACGATCAGGATGACTATGTTCTCCTGAAGATGATATAGACACTGACACACATGTGAGTGTGCTCATGAATACTCGACAAGCCCTTCAGGACTTTGTCAAAGAATCCCTCAACGATGAGATGATCGTTTGGAGGCTAAAGATTATGTTACTCAGCTAGCTGCTAGACTAGCCTATTCAAAGGCGTACTCTTGCGTGCAGAACTCAAACGCAAGAGACGAGCACAACAAAATAAACCCAGTCGCAACAAACACTCGTTTGATGTTGGCGACCTGGTATGGCTCTCTGTTCCCTTGAAGACTGAACGTCGAGGGAAAGAGAACAAGAATGCCCCCACTAAGAAGTTCCAATTTAGATGGGCTGGCCCTATGCGTGTCCTTAGTAAATCTATGGACAGCAATAGATACACAGTTGTAGAGCTCCTCCCTGGAGGCCAGCTCTTATCACGACTTGCTAATGCTGCTAGACTCCGACCATTTGAGTCTTTGCCGCCTACAGAAACTGCTAATGCTGCATCTGCAGAAGTAGCTTCAGATGACTTTGCTGCTGAGATTGCAGCATGGAAAGAACTCCAAGTTATTAGACGCATGCCTAAGAATAAGGTAGCTGTTGGAGTTAATCGCGAATTGTTTCGACGATTTGATGAAGAAGTCGCTGATGCTGACTATAATGATCCTGAGTTCTATGTTGAGAAACTGGATTATCATACTTATGATTCTCATAACAAAAAGTATAAGTATTATGTTAAATGGCTCGGTCATGGAACCGCGCATAACCTTCTAATGGTGAAGAGGCCTTACCCCATCCATAGTTAAAGATTACTGGGACCGTGTTGCTAACACAGCCCACAGCATATGCTCTAAGAGTAGTATATGAAAAGAATGCTGGCCGCAAGAGACTTGCGCCTAAGCCCATATCCTACACGATGCCTGAAGATAATGATGGTTATCGTAGTGAGGATGAAGATGAAGGTATCCTTGAAGATACCCCTCCTAGCCCCATAAAGAAACGTAAGCGCAAGGCTAAACGTACTTTACGGCAGCTGTACCCATATAGATTCTGATGACCAGAATGCTATTGATAATGAAGTTCCTCAGTTGGAACCTGATATAGATAATAATCTGATGATGATTATCCTGATAAAACTTTGAAGTACCTTTAGCTATAGAAATGCTAGATGGTAACCAATTATATAACCTTGCCAATATTGGCCTTATAGACTTGCCGATAATGCAAGCTTTGATATATTTACAGATAGTTCTTATACTTCTGACAACTAAGTTAGACTTTTCTTACGTAAGTCTTTTCTTAAAAACGGGAGAATGTGAAGAATTACATTATTCACATGGCCTATGGCTCATAAGGACATTTGTCTAAGTCCGTTGAGTTCCGTTATATCCCGCGTCGACGCGTATATTTACGCGTCATATTGAATCCTCCCTTCTTTTCCCTTTGGGTTTTTTATATATAGTTTTTCCCCACGTTTATAGGGTTTTTATTGAAGGAGGTGGCGCGCATATGTGCCGTTTATGTGTGTGTGCATATGTTGTGTCTATTATTTATTTGTATTTTGTGTATTACTTTAATATGAGAGATTTCTTGATTTAATTTGTACATGTTGAATTAAGTAGTTGATATTGAGTTGATCCCCCATCCTCTATCTCACGCGCGTGGCCTCGCCGTGATCTCCCTTCACTCCTTCTTGGATGGCAGCCCACCCCTCTACCCCCTGCCACCTGGTGAAGCCGCAATCCAGCTGTTTGAAGCAGAAGGCTGCGATGGGAGCCCAAGGGTCCTCCTCATTGTCAGTGTCCTTTAGCTTAGGCTTGGTCGGCTACATTCCACCTCTGATGATCCCCGAGCCGGTGATCGACGCTGCAGGCAGGTGATGAGTGAGGTTACCCTGTGCCAGCTCGTGAGGCAACGAGATCATCACGTTCCAAAAGGTGCCATAGCAGGAAGGCAAGGAGGCTTTCAGCCATCCCCGATCGCCAGGAGACGATCTGGTGCTCATATTGGTTTATTAGCAAGGTAAGTCGACATAGAAGATACTAAACACGTTCCCTTCTCCCTTTATTAAGCAGAACTCGCGATCACTCACCCACACCATCGCCAAACAACAACATCACTTAGATTCAGGAGTACATCCTGTCCCTAGGTGCTCTGTGGACTTGCTCTGCTGGAGCAACTCCTTTACTCTTCTCCCCTACCCCCTAGTCGAAGCTAGGTAGGGAGGGATGGGTCAAGAGAAGATCACAGCTCATGCCTAAAGGTACCATCAAGCGTCAACGATTCGTGATTGTTCGTGAAGCTCTTCGTACCCTCGGCATCTCCTGGCGTCATCGATATGAGCTTTGTTGCTCATCCGTCATTCACATTCTCGTCGACCCCGCCGAACTTCCCACCATCACAGCAACTCTTCGTCGCCATGGTCTCCTTCTTGAAAACTTTGACCCTCTCGCAGTCCTGCTCATAGGTACAACGGCGATGGCGGCGCTCGTCCATCCTCCTCTCAAATCGCCCTGGCTCGCACCAACTGTATTCGTCGCCTTGCTATCCTTCTCTCCCGATCCGGCAGCATCAAAACTGACGCCATTACTCGTTCTTTCCCCGCCGATGTCATCACTGAAGCCTCTCAACTCGCCGCAACCTTCCGTATCGCCTCCATCTTTAATCCCCCTGTCACCAAACCTATTCCACCGACTCCTGCTCCCGACTTAGCCATGGCTGACACCTAAGCATAATTGTTTTCCCTCGTTCGTTTTTCTTCTTCCTTGTACCTTTCCTTTTTCATGATACTTACTTTACGGATGTTTCACTTTTACGATTTTCTTTTCCTTTTCTCTTTTTACTCATTACTCTTGCGCTTATGTACCGTATATTTCTATCTCACCCCCCCCCATCGAAATCTTGTAAGTCACGGTTGTCCACCTTAGCGCCAGCCTTAGACGAGAGTCTCTGAATGCGGGAATGCGGGTCAGGAATAAATATTATTGTTACGCTTAGGGTTAGGCGCTTTCTTTCGAAAATATATTATACGCTCGTCAATTTTATTGTTGTTTATATATGAAAAACTACCTAACCTTCTAACCCACAGGCCCTTATAACGTCTAGTCAGAAAAAAAAATATGGGTGGAGACAAAGTTGGCCGGTCGGCCAATTTTGCTCTTATCACTTTGATATTGTTTGCTTCTTTGCTTCTAGTCACTATCGTGTTGATTCCATAACAATATTTTGAATAAATGGGGTGTTTTTTCATTACAATAATGTGTGCGGCAGGTGATGGGGTGGCGCGTCGACTATAATTAAATAATAACTTTATAATGTAACCATTCACGTTTAAGGGTAAACCGGTAATGGTCAAAATAAAAGAATGTCTAGTAAAAGAAGTAAATGTCTACTCAAAAAAAAAAAAACTAAGGGTGGGAGACAAAGTTGGCCGGCCGGCCAATTTTGCTCCAATCACTTTCATATTGTTTGCTTCTTTGCTTCTAGTCACTATCGTGTCGATTCCATTAATAAATGGGGTGTTTTCATTACAAATAATGTGTGCGGCAGGTGATGGGGTGGCGCGTCAACTATAATGAAATAATAACTTTATAAGGTAATCATTCACTTTGAAGGGTATATGGGTAATGTTTTACTTTTTTATTAAAGATTGCCACTTTGAATAGATTTCAAAGTTCATGTTGTGATTAATGATATCATCACCAACGGGTAGGTTGCCATGGCATTGTAGGCTTGGGCCGATATCGATAAAGCCATCGTACATCTCTGGTTCCTTATGCCCTTCCCTTCCTCATTTCCCGCTGTTCGATCCCAGTCGTGTTTGCAAGTTCCATGAGCCTCATCAGTCTGCCATATCCAGAACAAGTTGTGCCATAGTGGAAAGTATACCCCAAAATCGACAATGTAGAAAAACCATCTTTGGTGGTGTTTAGGGTCTCCTTTGGTCCCAGTCTCTTAGATACGTTGTTGCATATCCACCAGCATATAAAATATTTACTGATGCGTTTTTCAACCCTGCCTTCTTGTGTCTTTTTAATCCATGTTAACATCGACAACTTAGTGATTGAATACCTTTATAGCCTGATTCACCATAGCGTCTTCATCTACATGGCACTCGTTTTCAAGACCAATGGATGCAAATGCTGTGCTTAAATGAAGTGGATCTGTGTTTCCAGCAACTCTTTAAGTTCTTGAATATAAAAGGAAAAACTATTGTAAGATGAATTATAAACAAATATAAAAACTTGCTATTAGATCCCGATTCGTTTTTTGCCAGC
This sequence comes from Chytridium lagenaria, assembly GCA_025449115.1. Taxonomy (NCBI): domain Eukaryota; kingdom Fungi; phylum Chytridiomycota; class Chytridiomycetes; order Chytridiales; family Chytridiaceae; genus Chytridium; species Chytridium lagenaria. Next base: position 5,732 of record JAHLKC010000152.1, read on the forward strand.
TGTTTCTGATTATACAACCCTTCCTCGCCAATTTTTTTAAGGTAGCTATACAGAAATGGTGCACTTTGGGATAGTTTGATCAAGTGCTGGTTAACCAAAACCGCAAAAGTGTCTCTTATTGCCCCAATCACATGTTCTGGCCCATCTACACTTTCTATAAGTTTGGTTAATGTCTCTCCTGTCACGGTGTTCAGAGGTTTACCGCTTAATGGTTGGCAAGGAACACTTTTAGTCGCGTAGGTTGACACACCAGGATGCCCCTGGCCTTTTGACCCCCATCCTTTAATACCCACTCCACCCATGTAGCTTTCTTCCGTGTGGACTGTTTGGCGGAGTACGTTTGACCATACTGCAGCCTGTGTGCAATCAGGAAAAGTTGCTCAGCCGAATGAGCATCAAGTGCGGCGGTCGTGATCATTCCAATAATTCTTCGTGGATCACCCTCTTGAAATTGTTTTTGACCAATGTCACGGTTTCATTGTCCCCAACATCAATAAAGGTCCACTCTTGACCTTCTATAGCAGCATACTCTTTTGCAGTAAAATCAAACAATTTAAAAAAAAAAGCAACAGCCTTTATGACTCACTCTTCATATTCAAAGGCCTCCGTCCAGTCATATTGTCCTCAATGCTTTCACGTATAATACTTTTCCCATAAATTTATTGCGGAATCTGCCCAACTTGCGTTCAAGCTCTACTACTTTAACCCTGATATCAATTAGATCAAGTGTAAGAATAAAAAAACAAAAGACTAAACGCTAACCCTTTGTTTTTTCCATCTTTCACCGTTAATATTAGGTGGTTCTTTTTCCTCGATTCCCATAATTCTTTTATAATGGTTGGCCGCTCGGACAAAGAGGATTGTTGATAAGTGGGGTACAAAGTTGATAATTTTGAGCGGTCATGGGGACGCTCCGATATGGCATTTCCAACTATTTTGAGGAACTTTCTTACATTGTTGTGGATTTCATCCTGTCACAGGAATGTCACCATGATAATAAACAAAAGGTTTCAGAAGTTTGCAAAAGTTGTTGTGTGTAAGATGCATCAACGAATTGCCCCACCTTAGCGCTGATGTCGAGCAGTCCGGATTTTATACCCCAAAAAATGACAACTAGCCTATTGCTCATCAGCATTTTCAGGCTGTCATTTGAGAGACCAAGTGAAGCATTGGCAACAACCCTTTCCAACATGGTCTGACAACTCTAATAATAATTGAAACAAAAATTACAGGCAAACGTTAAATTTCAAGATTTATTGAACTCGCTCTTCCATTCTTTTGTTGAATTGATGCCGTGCTTTCCTCCAACACCCTCTAATGCTGCCCTCGGACACCCTCTATACTGCCCTCCGACACCCCCCAAAGCGTTGCGGACCTTTTATTACCAGGAGGAATACGTGGGTCAGAATATGTGATAACTGAGAGTACATACATTGAAGAGAGGCCACGTCAACCTGTATCTGTAGCTCAACGTCGTCGCCGTTATGAAATGAACTTGTAATAATTCTTGTAATTTCTATTTTAAATAGAATGTGATTGGCATTATAGGTTAATCATACTTGGAGGGCTCATAGACTATGTTTTATTCAATAAATCATCTTTCTTTTATACAGGCTCTCTAATCTCATTCTCTGCGGATTTTCAGGGTTCGGGTTAGATACCCTGTGGGTTCTCGGGTTCGGGTGGTGGAATCTCATTCTCTACGGATTTTCAGGTTGGGGTTTGCAGATTTTCAGGTTCGGGTTTGCAGATTTTCAGATTCGGTGGTCTAATCTTATTATCTATGGATTTTCAGGGTTTGGCGGCAAAACAAGCCATATATAGAGTATAAATTAAACAATGGAAATCAAAAAAAATCTAACCAATCAGAATTTATCATTTTTAAAGAAATGGGAAAAATAATAAATTTTTTCTCAATGTTAGGATTTCACATAAGCAGCCACACTTTCCCCTCTTTTTTGTTGATTTTCACTTTTCACTACAACAGCCAAAAGGATGCCACCCCATAATTGCCGTTGCCTCCCAATCTGTTGCCGTCCCATCTCATGCTGTTGCCTAACACTTTCCCTCGACCCCTCCATCAACACTCTTTGTAGCAGACACAAGCACCCAACCATTGTTCCTTCCCCGTATTCCACCCTATCTAACCTCTACCCTCTACTCATTGATATCTCTAAAACACCTATGCACTCTCTGGATGGATCTTGATGGTGATAATTCATTGAGCCCAGGACCACATGATGGATATGATGGGTTGATGAGGATCAGGAGGAGGTAATAAGGTATGATGAATGGATGTTGAGGATGCTAATGGCTATCGCCCTTACATTTTTCAATGCGCTCAGTTTTCTGCACTTCTCTTATGTTCTTTCTCTTATGTTCTTTCATACCATCTCACTTATCACCTGTACCATCTATATCATTAATCTTCCCCTCCCTTCCCGTCCTTAACACTTTTCTTCCCTAATCCCTTTAACTATTTATGCTCTTTACTGTTTCCGCTGGACTTCTTCACACCCTTGCAGCATTTTGGTGGGTAGTTTTCCAACATTTCCTTTACTTTACACAACAAACTATCATGCTTTTTGAGGGGTTCAATTCCTCTCACTTGCTTTTTCTACACTTCACCCCAACGCTTTATGGGTTAGTTGTCTGCTGTGGTCGCATTTAATTGGTGATTTATTTATTAATTGATTTGGGACCGGTGGTCCCAATTTAATTAGTGATTTTTTCATTAATTGATTTGGGACCAGTGTCCCAATTTAATATATTTTTCATTAATTGATTGACATGTCCCAATTTAATTTAGATTTTTTCATTAATTGATTTGGGACCACTGGTCCCAATTTAATTAGTGAATTTTTTATTAATTGATTTGGGACCAGTGGTCCCATTTCAATTAGTCAACTTTCTATTAATTGTTTTAAGGCCAGCATTCCCATCCTACTCTCGGCGGCACCCTACCTTACTCTCTCCCTTCCATACCAAAAACTCCTTTACTGCTTCATCTTATCCCTTCCGTCACCCTTCTCCCTCCCATCATGACGCTACTTCACACTCTTATGAGAGCAGGAAGAGGTTTAAGCCCTCTACTGTTCAGTTCCTGTCGTCTGGGGCATGACCACCTTCTCATCCTATTTAAGTTATTGCTTCAGTAGGGGTTCAACCCCCTATGCGGCATTATACCTCTATGAAAAAAGGTGTTGGCGTGATGTTAGTGACCAATAAAAGCATTTGTAGAGAAAGATAGTTTAATGCATGAAGATGATATTATTTATGTTAAAATTGTTCACTCTATAGATAAATGGCATAACCCTCCAACCATAATGCCCGTATAACATCTGATCACCCAATCTAACTCAATTTACCCAATAGGTTTCCGTTTACTAAGTAACATGCACTCGGGAAGTGAGTACCTTAATACAGTCTACTTGTATCACCCCAATCTGATACTTGCATATTGTTAGGTGATCTAATATCTATATGTGTGCAAAGTATCACAAAGTTCTGACCATTCATTCTCACTCAAAATCACCTCAACATTCCCGCATATATGTATACCATCCCGTTTACTAAGTACTTTAGCACGTGGGGAGGGTGGACCTTAATAGAGTCACTTTGTACCACCCTATTCTGAGTGCTGCATATCGTTTCTGGTATCGATATCTATGCTTGTGCAAAGTATGAGCAATTTCTGACCATTTGTTTTCACGTTATACAGACTTAAAGTTAGAAATGTCCCGATTTTGACGGAAAATCCGCCAAACATATAGTAAACATGAATTCCATGCTACCCATCTGAGTCATACAATATATTTTTAACACTGTTTCTGACATCTCTGCAAAATTTGAGCAAGATCTGACCATTAGATATTGCCGCAGGACAGCGACAAGTCTACTAATTATTACTTAAGAAAATTTGAAACTTCCGACGCTTGTACGTCGCTCAATTTTGACAATTTGATTGAGGGTTAAACCGGTTTCGAGATCGTTGCAACAAGGGCTACATTTCATATTAAGTCAAGTCACACAAAAAAATCGATAACCCTGTGGGGACCCCCATGTACCCTACGGGTTTGCAGATTTTAAGATTCGGGTGGACTATCTATGGATTTTCAGGGTTTGGCGGCAAAACAAGCCATATATAGAGTATAAATTAAACAATGGAAATCAAAAGAAATCTAACCAATCAGAATTTATTATTTTCAAAGAAATTGAAAAAATAATAAATTTTTTTTCAATGTGAGGATTTCACATAAGCAGCCACACTTCCCCCTCCTTTTTATTGATTTTCACTTTTCACTACAACAGCCAAAAGGATGACCCCATAATTGCCGTTGCCTCCCACACTGTTGCGGTCCCATCTCCTGCTGTTGCTTAACACTTTCCCTCCACCCCTCCATCAACACTCTTTGTAGCAGACACAAGCACTCAACCATTGTTCCTTCCCCGTATTCCACCCTATCTAACCTCTACCCTCAACTCATTGATATCCCTAAAACTCCTATGCACTCTCTGGATGGATCTTGATGTTGATAATCCATTGAGCCCAGTACCACATGATGGATATGATGCGTTGATGAGGATCAGGAGGAGGTAATTAGGTATAATGAATGGATGTTGAGGATGCTAATGGCTATCGCACTTACATTTTTCAATGCGCTCAGCTTTCTGCACTTCTCTTATGTGTTTTCTCTTATGTTCTTTCATATCTTCTCACTTATCACCCCTACCATCTATATCATTAATCTTCCCCTCCCGTCCCATCCTCAACACTATTCTTCCCTGATCCCTTGAACTATTTATGCTCTTCACTGTTTCCTCGGGACTTCTTCACACCCTTGCAGCATTTTGGTGGGTAGTTTCCAACATTTCCTTTACTTGACACAACAAACTATCATGCTTTTTGAGGGGTTCAATTCCTCTCACTTGCTTTTTCTACACTTCACCCCAGCGCTTTATGGGTTAGTTGTCTGCTGTTGTCGCATTTAATTGGTGATTTATTTTTTAATTGATTTGGGACCGGTGGTTCCAATTTAACTAGTGAGTTTCTCATTAATTGATTTGGGACCGGTGGTCCCAATTTAATTAGTGATTTTTTCATTAATTGATTTGGGACCAGGGTTAGGGTTGGTCCCAATTTATTAGTGAACTTTCTATTAGTTGTTTTATGACCATCATTCTCATCCTACTCCTCCCCTTCCCATCATGAAGACTCCATCACTCTTATGGAGCAGGAAGAGGTTTAAGCCCTCTACTGTTCAGTTCCTGTCGTCTGCCGCATAACCACCTTCTCAATCCTGTTTGAGTTATTGCTTCAGTAGGGGTTCAAACCCCCTATGCGGCATTATCCCTATATGAAAAAAGGTGTTGGCGAGATGTTAGTGACCTCAATAAAAGCATTTATAGAGAAAGATAGTTTAATGCATGAAGATGATATTATTTATGTTAAAATCATTCACTCTATAGATACATGGCATAACCCTCCAACCATAATGCCCGTATAACATCATGAAATCCAAGAGTGGAATGATTGCCTTCTCCATCTCTTGGTTTCACACAATAAGTCTGTATCTCACTCTAGTGTAAGAATACTACAGGCTGATGCTATGCAGAGAGGGTGAGTCTAGTCATTATGAAGTTGCGCAATTTGAGGGCTCATAATTATTGCAGATATGACCAAAGTCAGCTAATGATAGCTCTATATAAATCCAACAAAAACTTTTCAATGAATTTGTAGAGGTTTTTGGTCAATACACAAAACATCTTGGTCGTGGTGGCTCCATTACACCTGGCGCATTACAAATTCTACATTTTTCTCGGATGCTTTTCCCAGTTGCTTTTTCAGAATACCAACTGGAAACTAATGAGAGAGCTCAAAACTTTATAATATGTTCATTTAGTTTCATTGTTGAGCTACTTTGTGATAATCTAAGTTCTAGTCTTCAACGTTATGGGGAATTTACAAGATTTGATGAGGAACTCACGGAACTAATCATCTCTGGAACAAAGAAATTAGTCAACTCTTTGATGGAGCATTGTCCATTTGAAGATGATGTAGCAAATGAAAGAATTATTCAAGAGCTATATCAAGAAATTGCTGAACTTTGCAAACTACACAAATGTACAAGAAGAGGAGTTACGCAAGAAAGTGTTAAAGTGTCGCTGTTGTTTTCTGTGCATCAAGTGGGGTTTTGCTTTGGGTCTCTATGAGAAATTACTTGAAGATCTTCAATCTTTTATATCAATAGCAAGGGAGGATGAGTCTTTCAAAAGTGATTTGAATGACATTATTCAAATATTGAGTGGCATTTTAGGTTCAGGGTCTACATTGGTGGCTATGAAGGGGGAAGTTTTAATGACTATGACAAGTGTTGGGGGGGAGGTTCCATTACTGGGGGGGATGGTTGGGGAGAATGAGCAAGAGAATATTGCATGTTCCAGTACACCCAAAAACAACTGCAGCAATAATTCCAAGCCAGAAGTTTGAAGAGGCTGTATTGACTTAGTGCCCATTCTTGAGCACTCCAAATATTGAAGTGGGTGTTGCTCCACGTACTTATGAACTCCACGTACTTTTAAAAATGTAGAATTATACATCTGCATTTATGAAAAATTAATCTCTGTTGAGGGGTGGAAGAAGATTTGCCAGGAATATCTAAAGTTGATGGATAATCAACAAGGTCTTGCAAGATACCCTTCTCAGGCTTCAACAGGGTGTAAGAGCTCCACATTTAGTTTTCTGTGGTTTGTCTTAGCAGCTAATAACAATTTTGTTAGACTATGAGTTTAAAATAGCTCCCAACAGACGCACTTTGTATTGGATAGATCCAAGGAATTTTCAAAAAATGACCCAAATTGAGAAGTTCCTAGAGTGGAAATTAAATGAAACTCCATGGACCTTAACCTGTAGATGAATGCCACCTCTGAAGACACTTCCTCTACCGCTAAGCCTTCTTCAAAAAAAGGTTAGTAGATGGAATCATTTTCAAATAGAAAAGACATCCATTGCTCCTGTCATCCCTTGCGTTTCAGGTACATTAAAAAACGTGATTCGGAAGTTTCTAAAGTCAAAATTGTTATAACCATTGTTTTGTTAAGACCTCGGGGTGATGACTTCACCTCACATGCTAAATTTAACACAAGTTATTACCATTGAAGGAAAGCTACAAGATGGGGTTATGATCATAAGATTAGCAACCCCTCTTATGCAAGTTTTCAAAGTTCAGCTCAAGATTGGGTCAAGGCCTGTAAGTTATTATTTCATACAAGTACATTTTGGCAGCTCCAAGCCTTCCCAGTTTTACATCAGTCACGCTAGACAGAGTTTATTTTGAGATCTAACAGGATTCCATATGTGCAAGAAATAACAAGTCTACCACATTACTTACAAGACTGGATACAACAATCGCACGCAGCCTTTTGGTTGAATAAACTTCAAGCCTATGTCATGTCACTGGCCTGACCAGTCAGAATCCACAGATGACTCAACTTACTCCGACTAGCCCCCCACAAATGACCCCACCTCCTCCCGCTAGCCCCGCACAAAATGCTGATGGCAGAGAGTTTTGACGAAGCAATGGCAAACATGGAGCAGGAGAGAGCCCAAAACGTTAATAGCCCTCCTGATGACCCTCTTTGCAGATGGGACAGTATCAAGTGGGTGAAGATACAGTGGCCGTCAATGGGACATAGGCCTGAGGATAAAGTGGGTGAATTTGATCCTACTGTCAGTTGCGCCATGCTGGTGGGGTTCCTGTATGGTATGGGGGTTGTTGTTGTGAGATGGTTGGGTCAAGGATAGTGGCCTGTTGGTACCAGAGATGGGGTAACACTTGCATGTGACTGTCCTAAGGTATTCTTTGCCGCGGATGAGTTAAAAGGTGTCTGTGTCAAGTGCTGGGTTGGTCACGTGTACTATCGGCAGAAAGATATTGGGAAGCGTACCTTTTTCATCAGCAAATCTTGGTGCCAGACCTGTTACTCCATCTGGATTGTTCATTTGCACGAAGTGAGGGCTGACGCAGCAACCCCCCAGTCTGGTCTACTTGGGGCGCATGCCCAACTCCATCAAGTAATACAGATGCAGCAGGACTCAATTAAAGCTACCCAGCTGGCGCAAGTTGGGCACGTCATAGACCCGTGCATTGCAAGCTTTTCATTTCCTGGATATTACCCGGGTCATAGGTTCGCTGTGAACGCAGCTATATCATGCCTATTATCTTAGCCTTCCATATGGATATCCTAGCTAGTTCACACAAACTACGCTACTTCTACTATGCACCTACGCTGAAGGGCAGAAAGGTAAAACTTACGAGACACCTTTGAACGACCTAGGCCCCAGATGGGAATAGACAATGAAGTGGTTGATCATTTTGGTGAGATCATTTTCAAAAATGGTTGATCCTTTGGGTGTGATCATATTCAAAAGGACCCATTCATCCCAATATTTTCCCACTCCCTATAGTATGCTACATATGGCTCTCAAGGATACCAAATTTGAAGTTCAGGTCCTCTGACAAAAATTAAATGTAGAAAAAAAAAAAAAAAAAAAAAAATTGTAGTAAAAAATAACCAAAATCAACCAAAAATAACAAAAGCCCAGGACCATAAGAAACCCACATAAAAAATCAAAATAAATATGATCAACATAAAACCAAGTATAAATCCAAGATTAAATATGAGTCAAAATTGTAGCCCAAAAACGCGTGGAATCCAGAACCAATAAAATAAAAGGGGTTAGGGTTAAAGTGACCCATAGACACTCAAATCCCCGATGTTGCTAAAGGCAGAACAGGACTTGACTCTTGACCTAGGAGTACATCCTAGGCGCTAGTCTTATCACTTATTCTGTGGTTCTCTACCTCTGTATGCTGGGGCTTAGCAGAAGGGTCTATAGAGAGAACTTTACAATAAGTGGCAGGATTTCCAATTGCATATAGCAAGATCCTCCAAATTCCTCCAATAATCTAAAATATCATCGTCCTCTGTCTTCAATTCAAGCCCTTGAAAGACTTCCTTAGTCGTCAATCCTCCTTTCATCTCTATCTCTTTGTCTTTGTCTTCCAAATCAAGTTAAAAAACATCTGCAACCTCATTGTAATCCAAAGCCAATTCTTCCTCCTTTTTGTCGTGACCGTCTAGAAACTCCAGTTAAGCTTAGCTGATTTGTGACCTTCTTCTAAATCTCCTCCGTTCCCGTGCTATAGTCCTTCAAAAGGCCAAGGATATCCGCCGTGTGCCGCCGCAACTTCACCCGCAGCTTTGCCGTCATTGTTGTTCCTTTTTTAAAAAAACAAGGAAGGAAATTAGACGTTGTAAAAGAGAAAATAAATAAAAACACCTTTTTGTGATCTAATCAGTCTTTGAATACTGCAAAGTGATGCAACCTCAATCTCAATTGCCAATCGAAGCTGCTTTCCGATTTTCGATATTTTCCTTTTTGCTTTAAAGGTCTTGTACATCTCATGTTGATTCTTCCAGTTAACCGTGATGGCGTCCTTGTACATCATTTTCCGTGATGATATATCCTGTATGACGTGCTTGAGGGATAGCTTGAAGAGACAATGTAGGCAGTCTGAAAGATTCTTTGAAATAATTCGAGGTGCACTGTACGGTAAGTTAACCACTTATAAATGTAAACATAAAAGATCATAATAAAAATAACCTCGCAACTTTCGGGAAGTCTGCAGAGTCCATGGCAAGTGAAATTGTAAGGCGTCGGTTGCCAACGGTTTGATGAGTAGAATATCCAATGACGCTTGATAGCAGAGACCACCGACGTGTGCATCCTTCCCCATCAAAGTGTCCCAGTCCCATCAAAACTTGCGGCATAAACATCAATTGGCATCCGTGATCGTGGCAGTAAGCGTATAACTTTGGCAGCATCATCATATAAGGGTTGAGCCAGTGTTTGCTCATAAAGCTAGCAAGCGATATCGTAACTTAGTGCGATTTTTTCGATTTGGATATCGGGCTCTTAGATCTTCGACAGCCGACACTGCATACATGAGCTTTTTGCTGACATCATGATATCGTAACTTAGTGCGATTTTTTCGATTTGGATATCGGGCTCTTAGATCTTCGACAGCCGACACTGCATACATGAGCTTTTTGCTGACATCAATATCTAGTCAGAAAATAAAATGTATTAGTACAATTTAAAGGCATGTTTGTTTAATGTACATACCACACACCAAGCCTGAAACTTCATGGCGACAAAACGTTCCAAGGATTGCCGCGACCTCCGTTCGACTACTGGATCTATTCTCCTCACCACCTGCCACAAACTTCGAAGTACACGAGAGATTTCTTGTATTCATCTCTGTGTTGGGGATTGTGTTCATCATGTACTCAGCCTTTGCAGTCTTAGCCAGGTTAATAAATGCAGATAGAAAAATATAATAGTACCTTAAAGAACGCTTCTGAAATTTACAGCATTCCATCGTTCCCCCCACCACCATGCGCCTTGTCTAGTTTCTCGGCCGAAAAGTACCCATCGCACATTTGAATCAGTACCCCTTACTGTTTGTTCTCCCCATGCAAAGACACACTGTTCTTCCTGTCCCGTGTTTTTCGATGATGCTTGGTAAGATATGTCCATGCCAGCTGAGGCATCCAGAAATTCCTCATAGAACGGAGGGCGTTCGCCATCATGGAGCCACTTGACGGTGTCTGCTCGCAGCGAAAATTCGGCTTCAAGCGCTGCTTGAAAAGACACTCCTATATGTTCTCGATACCTTGCCACCCTATGCATCTTGGCAAGGCTGAAAGCAACCTCTAAAATGGCGTAAATGAGAAGAGTTTAATAAAAGCAAACGACTTGGTGACGTTACTGAGTTTGGCATAAAGCCCATTTCAATGAGATTAATGGGAACGTGATGATCAAAGCAAAACGTTGACTGAATCTCTTCGATTCCACAACGCGTCACAAGCGATATGTGATATTTCCTCATCGGAACGTCCAGACATGAATTACACGACCTTGGAGCTCCATCCCAAGGATGTGGATTCATAACATCAATCTCACGGTTAACGTAATGCTGTAGAAAGCACCAGAGGAGTGGCATACGAAACTTGTTGAAATCGTTAATACCGGATTGCTTTGCAGCTGCATATGCGGCAGCTTTGTTCGCAGAGCGGTGTGACGGCCAAGGGTCCACAGTATTGATGATGGTGGGAACATCACCATCACATTCGCTAAAGTCTTGTTCACCAAACCAGCCTAGGTTTGATGCAGGAGAGGGATTATTAATTGCTGCTGCATCTTGAGCGATGGTGTCGATCTCCATTGCTTGATGCCTCCCCATCAACTCGAGTCTCATATTGTGCTCCCTTTCTCGTTGCAACCAGTTCTCTCGCCTTGCAAAGCTGCTGGAGTGCGTTGAATGGGCCCATTTAGCACTCGACTCCTGCCTACTAGGGGCTCTAGGAGGAGGAAGAAATCCGTAGCCCACCCTCCGCCCACCCACTCTCATTGTAAACCTATCCTGAACGGTAGCTCCTCTCCCTCTTGAAAGTCGTTCCAGATTCTTTGTGAGGCGCTGATACCAATCAGTAGACTCTGATAACAGCTCGTCGATACCATCGTTGTTGTTGTTGCTGTCCATGAGAAATTGATACAATAAAAGTGGCCAATCCCTCATTGCGTTTCCTCATACTGGCAGACCTTCTGAGGGGATTGAACCCTCACAGGCCAATTGGTACCCAGTGGCGACATGGACTTCCGGCGAGTCTTGGGTAATGATGGTCCCGTCGACGGTGTCAGCGGAGGCAAGTCCCATAATCGGGGTCAGATCACGTCGATTTCATTGGCCCTGACAACCCCATAATTTTTAATTTTTGAGCTTGTTGTGCACCGGCCAGTTCTGGAATATTAGGTGCCTTTCACCCTTCCTCCCTCCTCGATCTGGGAGGTGCTTCCCTTCCAGCACCGTTATTCAGATGGCGGAATCCAAAATCGCTCAGGCAACTCCTCTAGGTTTTTTGCTCGATCCAAAATCCCATTCAGACGGATATACCCGTCTCACAACGATTTCTTTTGCGATTATTTTGCCTTGCAGCAGCGTTCCACAAACTGACTGGGGTGGTTTCTGTCTTTCAGTTATCTGAAACTCTGCCTCTGGCGCTGTCACCGTCCACGTTAGGAAGCAGTCACTGTCATTTACTTTTCTGCTTCATTGTTATTTTAGCATCTTTTTCTTTTTCATACAACTATTTATTCGCTGTTGCTTCTCTCCAAAAAGTGGCAAGTGATCAGCAAGACTTACTGCAGTTGTTTGCATATCATTACGGTTGTGTGCATTGCATTTAGGTGTGTGTATCTACTATTTGCCGGTACTTACGTTCTTGATTTAGCTTTTTACTAGCTCTTTATACTCATGGTTGCTGCTGTAAAAGTTATGGTTGACAGAGCTTGCATGCCATCAACATCCATGTCCATGGCGGAGATGGCATCAGCTGCTCTCTGCGTCTTGTCTACAGTTTACATTGTTGGGTCGGCTGCAATTCATCATTATCGTCTACAAAAGTATCCTTCAGGCGGTTCTTCCTCAGAGACAACTCCATTGATCCAGTCAAGGAGCGTGGGACATCATGCAATTGATGGGCGATCGAGGTCGGATACTCGCCATCACCGGAGGTTGCTTTGGATGCTTTCTGTGGCAAACATCATGGGCGTATTGTCTATTGTTGCTGGAGGTCTTGTTTGCAGGAGTCTCTGGGTGATGTTGGCCAGCAGTCAAGTCGTGGGATGGGTAAGTCGAGAACTTATCAACGTTGCAATATCTGACCTGGTTAAACTAGACTGCGTCACTTTTTCTTCTAACGGCGCCAGAGACTTTAAATAATGGTGCCGACGTTGCATCTCTACGAGTTTCTCCCGTTTTTAACCTGCTGAACATATTTTACGGCATTTCCCTTTTCTCTGCGCTCTATGATATCATCATCCTTGCTTCATCATCGGTTTTCATCTACCACCTCATCGCCTTATCTATCACGCTATCTGCCCTTTTGGTAAATGTGCATCGGTTCTCGGTTGTAGACGATGCTGTCGAGAATGCTCGCGACACCTTCTATAGTGAAAATAATCTACCCATTCCATGTCGTTTATCGGAGGCCAACTTTTTGAGTATTATTTATTTTTCTTGGATCAATCCGATGATGAGGATGAGTGAGAATAAAACGTTGACTATGAAGGATGTTCCTGAAATACCGTACATGGATTGCCCACGTACAGCAGTCAAGACGTTTGAAGTTTTAAAGTGAGCCCTTCTTCATTCCCTCACGTATTCACATATGCATTCCGTTTCTTTCCTAGTCGCTAACTTTTTTTTCGATTATATCTGTTAGATTGAAACACACAAGTATTTTTTGGAGACTCGTTGCTATGGAGCGTATGGCCGTCATTTATCAGATGCTTCTTGGTTTCGGTTCCGGTCTTTTGGCGCTAGCAGGACCTGCGATGCTCTACCAGTAAGCTCCTTTACAGTTCCTTCGACATCCTTCATGTTGACGATATATTAATGAAACTTTAGAATAATCGACATCATAGGACGACAGGATTCATCTTTTATCGAATCTTTCCTCTACGTCGCTCTTCTTGGCGTTATCAATCTTATTCGTCCGCTTTTAGATGCTCACGCTTGGTACATTGGTATCCGCGCTGGTTTTTCGTGCAAAAACCGTACTAGTGAACGAGATCTACGCAAAGAGTCTGCGTCGTAAAGCCACCACTGGAAATAGCAGCAACGAGGAGAAAAACGAAGACGATAGCGACAATGACGAAGATTCCGACCAGGGTAGCAGCACTGGACGCATTATCAATCTTCTCACGTCCGATGCTGGGCTTATTCTTACTTCTTTTATGGACTTTTCGGATATTGTCGTCAGTCCCGTGCAGATCATATTTACGGTTATCGGATTATTCTACGTCGTTGGCTGGCCAGCTGTAGTTGGCCTAACGATTTTGGTGTCGACAATGCCATTTGCTTACTGGATTGCCAGATGGGAGGAGACGGCTTATGAAAAACTTACGGCTGCTACTGATAAAAGGACCGACGCGGTCAACGAGGTCTTACAAGGAATAAGAGCTGTAAAGGTGTGCTTCTTCCTCTTGTCCCTACCATCTTTCATTTTTGATTAACCAGTATCATTTGGCAGTACTTTGCATGGGAACCTCGTTTTTTGAAAAAACTGATAGGTCTTCGTTCCGAGGAGCTAAAGAAGCTTGTCCGATTCTACTGCATGTACGCCGCGGATATTTTTCTGGTCGTTGCTGCACCCGTTTTTGTGGCTTTCTTTACCTTGTTCACCATCACCGAAATCGCCGGCCAAAGCCTGGACGCAAAGAAAGCCTTCACGTGCATTACTCTTTTCAACACCCTTCGGAATCCCCTGGACACTATCCCTGCTGCGCTCCGAGATATTCTTCAGTTGAGAGTTTCTTTGAGGAGGATTTCAAACTTCCTCGCCGAACCTGAACTAGAGAGGTTCCAAAACAAAGGTGACGAAAGCAAAGCGACTGATGAGGACCATATTGGTGTTGCTGAAGGATGCTTTAGTTGGGAAGGAGATTCGGAGAAGGATAATACTAGTGATATCGATACTGGAAGTGAAAGTTCTCAAGCATCTTCGAACGAGACGACTCCCCTTTTGAGTTCGTCTATCAACAAGTCTTCAAAGGAATCCATTGCGACACCATCGCCAAAACTAGTTCCCTCTTCCACCTCCCACATTAAAACCTTTAACCTTCGTAATATTTCGGTTGGCTTTCCTAAGGGCGGGTTGACGGTCATATGTGGCGTAACTGGGTCCGGAAAGTCGTCGCTCCTTCAAGCACTGCTTGGCGAGATGTATAGGATATCGGGAAGTGTTTTCCTACCCATGAGGAAGAAAAATGTGGCCTATGTCGCTCAGACATCTTGGTTAAGAAACGCGACAATCCGAGAGAATATTTTGTTTGGAGAGCCATATCATCCTGAAAGATACTCAAAGGTTGTTCGTGCATG
This sequence comes from Chytridium lagenaria, assembly GCA_025449115.1. Classification (NCBI taxonomy): domain Eukaryota; kingdom Fungi; phylum Chytridiomycota; class Chytridiomycetes; order Chytridiales; family Chytridiaceae; genus Chytridium; species Chytridium lagenaria. The sequence continues at coordinate 20,740 of JAHLKC010000152.1, forward strand.
CGCCTTGGAGACCGATTTTAAAAACCTCGAGTGCGGCGACTTGACCGAAATCGGGGAGAAAGGTAGTGGTTTTTCTATTAGGTTACCTTTTACTACTTTTTGCACTGAGATATCCTAACTGCCTTCCCGTTTCTTATTGTAGGTATTAACCTCAGTGGTGGTCAAAAGCAAAGAATATCTCTCGCCCGCGCTGTTTACTCACCGGCCACCTACATTCTACTCGACGATCCTCTCTCTGCTGTTGACGCTCCAACCGCCAAGCATCTTCTCCACCATGCGATTCTCAGACTTCTTCGTGGCCAAGGCCGCACCGTACTTCTAGTCAGCCACGCTACGAACCTTGTCTTACCTCACGCTGACCACGTTGTTGTTGTTCGCAACGGCGAGATTGCTGCTTCAGGATCCGTTGCTGAAATCCGTGAGTCTAGTGACAATGATGTCATGACGATTCTCTGTGAAAAGGCAGTGGGTGATGACAAGGAGCCGTTTGAGGAACTTGCAGAATCCGAAATCACTGATTTCGCTAACGGGCGTACGGTGGAAGATGCTTTGAAGCTTGTTGAGGAGGAAGCTATTGCGGTTGGGTCTGTGAAACCAGCAGTCTATCTCAAATTCTTCAAGTCTGCGGGTGGTTGGATGTTTATGATTATTCTTCTTGCTGCTATTATGTTTGAGCGGGCGAGTGATATTGGCGCGAATCTTTGGGTTCGTGAATGGACAAAAGACCGCGGTACCAACAATGACACTAGCATCACCCAAGTGTCGCTTGTCTCCAATCGGGTAGCGTCGTATGCTGTCGGGTTTGGGATTAAAATGGCTGGAGGCATTGCAACCAGTTCTTCAATTTTGGGAAGTGATGATGTCTCTAGAAACTCTCTTTATTATTCTGGAATCTACGGTCTTATCTCTCTCGCCTGGGTAGTTTGCTTTGTTCTCAGTGAGTCTCTTGCCTTAACTTCGTCAATCTAAATCTATATGAATAGCTATATTTGTAATTTGTTTGGGATCTTTCAGGGCTTCAAAGTCTTACCATGACAACTTGATGTCAAGGCTTCTCTACGCTCCCATGAGATTCTTTGAGACGACACCAATTGTAAGTTCCTCATAGAATTTTTAAGACGTTAACGAGAAACATTGTTCAGGGCCGAATTTTAAATCGTGCATCTAAGGACATCTCCAATATCGACATGGAAGTTATGATGTCGTTGGATAAAGTCGTCAAAACACTTTTTGAGGTAATATATATAACAAAAAAGGTTTCTCAAACTAAAAATTGTATCAGGCTATCAGCATTTTCGTTGTTATTTCGATGGTCACCCCGCTCTTTATTCTCGCTATTATCCCTCTCGGTTTCGTTCACGTTATGATTTCAAACAGGTATTTGCAGGCCTCAAGGAGTTTGAAAAGACTTGAAGCTGTGACAAGGAGTCCGGTTTACTCGATGTTTAGTGAGACATTAAAGTAAGCTTATCGTTGCATTCCTTAGTTCATATCGTTTTCTGCAATTGAATTTTAATTTTGCTCTATATTTCCCTAATTACTCACTTTTTTGATTGTAGTGGTGTCAGCACCATCCGCGCCTACAACGTTCAAGACGATTTTATTGCCGAATCACTAAGCCGTATCGAACAAAACAATCGCGCTTACGTTTATCTTTGGACTGCCATGCGATGGCTTCAAGTCCGAGTCTCCACTCTTTCTGCTGCCGTTGTATTCCTAGCAGGGACATGTCTTGTTCTTGCTCGCAATATTATCGATCCGGGTCTTGTCGGTGTTTGCTTGATCTTTTCACTTGAATGCAGTAACACATTTATGTGGCTCATTCGACACACGTCAAATCTTGATATGGTAAACGAGTCCAGCTAATTTACCTATTAACGCTTTTGTAGGAAATGAATTCGGTGGAGCGTATTGAGGAATATTTGAACATTGAACAGGAAAAGCCGGCGCTTATAGCGAGCAGAAGGCCAGCGACATCCGTAAGAACTTTCGATATTTGTTTCTTTCATACTTTAATTACGCGTTTGCACATTATTGATAATGATTAGTGGCCTTCGGAAGGTTCGGTCAGCGTTGAGGGCCTTGAAATGAGATACACTCCCGATGGTGCCTCAGTTCTTAAGGATGTTTCCTTCCATATCCGTGGCGGTGAAAAGCTCGGAGTTGTTGGGCGAACCGGGGCTGGGAAATCTTCCCTCACCCTCAGTCTTTTTCGTATCGTCGAACCATTTGCCGGCTCCATCACTATCGATGGCATCAACATATCGGATATTGGCCTTCACGATCTTCGATCGCGTCTCACCATCATACCACAGGATCCAGTCTTGTTTATTGGAACGCTCCGCTCAAACTTGGATCCGTTTAGCGAACATTCTGATGCAGTACTCAGAGAGTGTTTAGACAAGGTCAAGTTTTGGGATACCGTTCAAGTTTCCGCGTTACAGGAGACGCTTGTTATCGAAGATGCGACCGATACAGCAACGATTGCGGGGACTGGGGAGAGCATATCTTTAGATTCCGCGGTTACGGAGGGTGGTGGTAATTTCTCGCAAGGACAAAGGCAGCTTTTGTGTCTTGCGAGAGCCATGCTTAAAAATTCGAAAGTGATGGTGTTGGATGAAGGTTGGTGCTTTTTAATCTCTTGTACATTTTTACTTCCTGTGCATGGTATTGATATTATATCCTTAGCCACGGCGTCCGTCGACAATCAAACCGACAACCAAATTCAACAAACCATTCGAAGCCCTGAGTTTTCGCGAACCACTGTTATCTCTATTGCCCATCGTCTTCGTACAATCGCTGATTAGTAAGTTTATTTTTTCTACTTTGAATCCTATTAACTTGTTTAGCGACAAAATTCTCGTGCTTGATAAAGGCCGTGTGGTGCAGTTTGGGTCGCCGTTTGAGCTGATGCAGATCCCAGGGCACTTTTTGAACATGTGTATGGAGTCGGGCGACCTCGAAATTCTTCAAGCACTGGCAATGAAGTAGGAACGAGTGTTATAAGCTCTTTATTCTTCTCTCTATTGCCCCCATCTCCAGATTAGATAGATCATTAAACCATTATTGTATGAATAAATACATCCATGAACGTTGACAGATATCATAGAACTTTCGTTGAGCGTTGCGTCGAATTCGTTCCCTATTCAGCTCTCGGTTGCAGAACACAACCTTCGTCACTTCTTACTCTCCATTATACAAATCATTATAAATACATAGCATAACCAGAGGTTTGTCATAGTAGCTTCCTCCACCCTTCAGCATCCATCACACTCACCACTCCCCACCATCCGCTCACCTCATCAGGTCAATTTATTCGTCGGCGCATCCGTCATTCATTCATCAGTCATCAGCGTTAGGTTATCCTTAGCTTCTCCATCGCCGTCTGGCATTTTATTCATTGACGTGACCGTTATTCCATCGGTAGACGCATCTTTACCAGAAATTTACTATTTTTTTTTACTTCAACACCATATTTTGTGTAGCTCTTGTTTCAATTGCATACATACAATACAGCAACCATGACACCTTCAACGGACCTCAAGTCCGTTTCTGACGGAGTTGCCAAACTCAAGGTCGCCGAGCCGATCAAAGAAGCTCCCATTGACACTAGCGAAGTCAACAACGAGAGCGATGACGACGAAGATGTGGAGGATGGCGCCCCCTCTCAGGATGCATGTTAGTAAAACCATCTCGACCCTCGACTCACCATCTTCTCAGCCAAAAAGAAGAAGAAGAAGAAGAAGAACAAGAAGAAAGCTTCTTCTGATCCTTCCAAAGCAGCGACGGCATCTGGGTCAAAGGTCATCCAAACTGAACCTCCGACCCATCCCAGTGTCAAAGTTCTTTCCCAACGGGATCTTTCCTGAAGGAGAGATTCAAGACTACAAGGATGAGTAAGCTAGTTCTGCTTAATGCGTCTAAAGTATCTAGCAACCTTTGGAGGACTACCAACGAGGAGAAGAAGAGCTTGGACAAATTGATGAATTACCAGTACAATGATATTCGTCGTGCCGCCGAAGTCCATCGTCAAGTTCGGAAGTATGCTCAAAAGACCATCAAGCCTGGAATGGGTATGATTGAGATTTGCGAGCTTATTGAGAATGGTACCCGAAATCTTATTGAGGCAAGCGGGTTGGATGCTGGTAAAGGATATATTACTTGTTCTTTAACCGACACTTGAATTAAGGAATTGCCTTCCCCACTGGATGCTCTTTGAACCATGTCGCCGCTCATTACACCCCTAACGCTGGCGACACTACTGTGCTTCAATACGGCGATGTTATGAAGATAGATTTCGGAACTCAAGTTGGCGGTACTTGCATTCTCTTAAATCGTTACTTACTCTGTAGGCCGCATTATTGACTCGGCATTTACCGTTGCCTTTGATCCGCAGTACTCAAATCTTCTTAAGGCAGTTAAGGATGCGACAAACACTGGAATCAGGGTAAGACTTGTTGATGCTAACGAGTATTAATTTCGTGAAGGAAGCGGGTATTGATGTGAGGCTTTGTGATATTGGAGCGGCGATTCAGGAAGTTATGGAATCCTATGAAGTAGAAATCAACGGGAAGACTTACCAAGGTTTGGTGGTCCTGTGGTTTATGGAGTTTTGACTTTCTTTCTTCCTCCTTAGTCAAGCCCATTAGGAACTTGAACGGACATTCCATCGGGCCATACCAGATCCACGCTGGAAAGACTGTGCCGATCGTTAAAGGTGGTGACCAAACAAAGATGGAGGTGATTTTTCTTGTATTTTAGGTACACTTGCTGAATGGACTTGCAGGAAGGTGAATTTTATGCGATTGAGACATTCGGAAGTACGGGACGTGCATTTGTCCACGAAGACATGGAATGCAGCCACTACATGAAGAACTTTGACGTGCAACACGTACCTCTCCGGTTGGTTAATTTAATCGATTTAACCTCCTTTTTTCTCATCTCATTTGTCTTTACTTACGAGTCCCTCTTGTTTTTATTACATCAGGCTTCCTAGAGCTAAGCAATTGCTCGGAACCATCACCAAGAATTTTGGCACGCTCGCTTTCTGGTAAAGCAATCTTCTTCTTTCGTCAATTAACAGAGTTTTTAGCCGACGATACTTGGACCGTATTGGTGAGACCAAGTACTTGATGGCATTGAAGAACCTCGTGGACAGTGGCATTGTGGACCCGTACCCGCCGTTGTGCGATAACAAGGGAGCCTACACGGCGCAATATGAACATACGATTTTATTATAAGGTAGATTCGGACTACTGTGCGTATATCTGATTTTTATTCAAAAAAAAAAAAAGGTCAACCTGCAAGGAAGTTATTAGCCGAGGCGATGATTACTGAGCTCAGCTGCTGTGTATTTTCAAATAAATATCATTGTTTTTGAAGACGGTTTTAGTTGAACATGAACGTGTGAGCATGCATGCATGAAGGAATTAAGGAGGCGACAATGGAGAATGCGACCCTACATCCGGCAATCTCTTTTCTTAGCATTCAGGCAAGTTTTTCTCAAACCGAAGCCAACCAGGATTCAACTAGAAGGCTAACCGCATGTATGATGACACCTTCATGACGCCCCTCTCTGACGAAGTTGCCAAATTCAACTTGGTCGAACTCATCAAGGCTTTTCCCGCTGAAGATATCATTAAGAGTGACGACAATGACAATGTGGAGGGTGGCGCTTTAGGGCTGGTTCAGGATGCTTGTGAATATAACTCTTTTTAACGCGTTGACTCAACTCTAACCCTGTCAGCCAAAGAGAAGGATACGATAAAATCAAATAGAAGGCTACTTCTCCAGACTCCTACAAGGTGGCAATGGCGTTTTGGTCCAAAGTCGTCTAATTCTCCAACCATTAATCCAGTGACAAAGACCTCTTTCCCTCAGGGATTGTCCCGGAAAGAGAGATTGAGGACTACAAGGATATGAAGCTTTGGCTTTGTGGACGTGATCCCGTCGACTTTGTATGATCATTCTTTAAGGATCCTACACGGCGCAATATGAGCATACGATGTGTATTATTTCAATTCGATAATCTTATAATGTAATTCTGCTGAAATGTCGGTGACGACTGTTAAGACATATGATTTGTATGTCATTGCTTTCAAACACTTGTTGCGAATGATCGTTCAGAGAATTGCGCGTCGTCAATTAGAAATTCATTTCTCAGCTTTCGAGTTAACGTCAAAGAAAAGTTCACCATAGGCAACCGAAGACGACAACCACGATGTGTATTATAAAGCTTAGATTGCATCAAGTAAAATCTGCTTTCTTAACGCAGCTCTTATATTACTGATTTATATTGTTTGTAGAGAAAAACTATCACCGGCCACCATGGGGATTAAGAGTGTAAAAACCCCCTGGAAAACTGACCTCTTCTACCACCAGGCGGCTATTGGAAGGATTGGCAAAAAACCCTCTTCAAGCTTTTTCTTATCTGCAGATCCACACGCGGATAAACTCATGAATACGTACCGTTCCGTGGGATTTGCGTTTTGTGGACAGAAGGGCAAAGCGAGACCGCGGCAATCTCTCTAAATTTGAGTCAAAAAAATGGGCCGTCTACGAGCGTTGTTGGGCCTCATTGCGTGCATCTTGGCAAGCGGGGTCGTTGCGCAGAATGATGTTTACGTAGGGATCTTGCACTCCCAGACGGGAACGCTCGCGATAAGTGAAATATCTGTCATCCAGGTTATTCTTTTCGTGTTTTAGACTTTTTGTCAGCGGTCTTATCATTAGTCGGCGACGCTGATCTGGGTTTGATCTATGTAGGCAGAGCTCTTGGCTATTGATGAAATCAATGCTGCGGGAGGAGTACTTGGCAAGAGAATTGTACCGGTCATCAGGGATGGCGGCTCAGACGCTGCAACGTTTGCAAGAGAAGCTCAGATCCTTGTATCAAATTCGTCTATTATCAATGTTTTTTGGTAAGATCAAAAGTTCTCGAGATTTATTAAGAGCAAACAAGGCTGTTGGACGTCGGCATCGCGAAAGGCAGTTAAACCCGTTTTTGAAGCCAGCAAAAATTATGCTTTGGTACCCCGTTCAGTACGAAGGGCAGGAGTGCTCATCTGTGAGTAATCGCCATAATATTACCTTGATGACGGAATAATAACGATTCTTTTTAGTCTATTATCTACTCTGGAGCGGCACCCAACCAACAACTCGAACCTGCTGTGCGATGGCTTCTAAACACATACCCAAAATATCCCTTCTTCCTCCTCGGTTCCGATTACGTGTTTCCACGAACTGCGAATGCGATTATAAAGGCGATGTTGAACACGCTGGGGCGGCCAAACGTGGCGGAAAGATACTGTGTGCTTCCAAGAAACGAAGCAGACCGCGCGGCCAATGCTCTCGTTCTTGATCGTGTTATTGAGGATATGAAGCGGCTGATGCCAGACGGCGGCATTGTATTTAACACGTTGAATGGTGACGCTAACGTTGGTGAGCGAAATCCGTTTTTGCTATAGAAGACTGACTTTTTGTATTGAGATTTCTTCACAAAGCTTAACAACTCTGGACTTCGGCCTGACAAATACCCCACTCTCTCGGTCTCCATCACTGAGACCGAAGTCTCTGAAATTGGTGTTTCAAAAGCTCGTCGGCCATTTCGCGTCATGTAGGGAAGATATCTTATTATCTTTACACTAAACTTTAATAATAGGGAACTACTTTATGACTGACCCTACAAAACAACCTATAACCGATGCCGACTTTCTTTCCAGAACATTCATCCAGGTATCAATGTTTGTTATAAACTTAATTAACGTTATAGAACTTTTGGAAAAAAATATAACGACTCGTCCCTCCTCCTTAATGACCCTATGGAAGCCGCCTACATAAACGTAAGACTGATCATCTAAAATTAAATAACACGCTTAGGTTTACATGTGGGCGCTTGCTGCTGAGAAAGCACAAACGTTTGCTGCCGATAAAGTGAGGCTCGCGGCTTACAATATGAGGTTTGATGCACCGGAGGGGACTGTGGTGTTGCGATCAAATCATCATTTAGCCAAGTTTGTGAGAATCGGCAGGCTCGCGAATCATGGGCGGTTCGATGTGGTCTTTGAGACAAAAGTGCCGGTACAGCCACAGCCTTGGAATCAGTATATCGATGAAACCAGAGGTGGGTCTTTTCGTGTTTCTTTTTCTGCTACTCTATGTTACTATAGTATGAGCCATATTAATTTTGTAAATTCCGCTACAGGATACATTTGCGACCATCGACAAGCAAATGGCAGCTTCTTCCGACCTCCGAGTATCAATGCCATTCTTCTTTACCGCCCATCTGTCTCCAACATTCTTGACACGCAAAACCTCGCCATCGATACACTTAATAACAACGCCAACGGCATTGAAGGCAAACGTCTTGTCGCAACCATAGTGAATCTCGATTGGCCCCAATCCCAAATCACTGCCGTTGTTTTAAATCTTACAAAAACCATATCGATGGACGTTGTTTTCGGCACATCGTTGACATCGGAAACGTGGGGAAAATGGATGAAGGCGATTGAGGCAGTAAAGGAGGTTACGATAGGATTTGAGGAACCATTGACGTACATACCACCGGATTTCAGACCACCTTGTAAAAAGAATATTGTGTATCTGGGCATGTCAGCGAGACAGATAGTACAGCCAACGCTGAGGTGGTTACAGGATCAGAACATAAATGGAATATTTTTCGTGGGTGAACAGGGAAGTTCAAAATCGTCAGAGGTGCTCACGTACCTCAACTCAACTGTTCGCGGGGTGCTTCCGGCAACGTCATTTATGGGGGGTTGCAATATCGAAACAGCGAACTGCCTCAATACGCTTAGAACTCTGTTTCTGGCAACATCCTCTGCATCACGTCTGGTTGTTATTGCGTCGGTATCGTCTCAAAATACTTTGCTTACGACACTGTTTGATCAAGTTAGCACACTCCAACGCTCCCGTCGTATCTTTGTCATCACCACGTCTTCCATAGACCGTTCTCTCCTCACTATGAACATGACAGGACATTTTTCAGTCGCCTCCTACTTTTCAGATATATCTCTTCCTCAAAATTCCGTCTTCCGATCAAGTCTACAAGCCTTGTATGGTCGCACTTTTGATCCATCCGAAGCAATGGAGAAGATTCACACGGCCATTACAAGAATATACAATCGCGCTGTCCAAGACGCCAACACGTTGGACTCTGATCGGGTTAGGATTAGAGGATGGGCGACTTTTTCGACACCAGCAGGGATCATTACAGTCAACAAGAACAATCAACTTTCATCTACTCCACGTATTGCACAAGTCATCAACGTCGGGGGATTCCTCAAGTACCGATTAGTTTACGGAGATCTCCAAGAATCACTCGTTATTAATCCCATAAAGGGTGAGGGTGTGTTTCAGGACGAGGAATGCTATTTCGGACCCGTGATTGAAATTCCGAGCTCCTGGGATATACTGAGAATTGCGTGTTGTGTTATTGCGGCAATTTGTCTTGCCGGCTTCGCTTTATGTGCGGGCTATGTTTGTTGGTATCGGGATATGTTAGTTATACGTCACAGTGGAGCGCATTTCCTGATTTTAACTTTGATCGGCTGCACGATTAATGTGGCATATGTGTTTGTGATCACGCCCGTAACAAAGACACCGCAGCTTTGTGTTGCAGAGTTTTGGCCGTTGCATTCTGGGTTTATTATTGGTGAGGCCTGTCTTAAAGTTGATTGCGACTGACGTACCTGTTTGTCGTTATCACAGTGTTTTCTGGGCTTCTCCAAAAAGTGTACACGATATTCCAAACCACGCAACGCAAACGCTTTCTTAAATCGCAAGGAAATGCACAGGCTAATTTTTGGAAACAAGTGTCAGCAGTCATTCTCGTATTTGTCCTATATATGGTTCTTCGCACTGGTGGGCTCTTTATGTTCGTAAGAAAACTCTAACAAACCAACTTAGTCCTTCAAAAGGACGACGTCACGTTCCATTTTGAGGATATCATAGAAGGCGTTCGTATCAAGCAGACAACGTCATGTAGCTCAAACATATGGGAATGGTCTATTTTGGGAGTTGAAGTTTTGATGATTATTGTTGGAATCGCGATGGCTTTGCAGGTAATTATAGATGGTTATCTTCATTTGATAAATGTCGCCTTTACTGACCTTTTTTTCCTGGTGAAGGTGCGTGAAGTACCATCCGCGTATAACGAAAGCTTTCACTTTGGCATGGCTATATATATCTGGGCGTTCGTTAAGATCATCAACGAAGTTTTCCTGCTCTTCCTCCCGTTCAACTACCAGATGTACTTTGCCATGAAAGCTGGTGGTCAATTTATTCCGAATGTCCACACTGCCTTCATGTTCATCTACCCCAAGTACTTGGCTATATCCCAGGTAAAACCTTTAGTTAAAATTTGTATTGTCGCTAATTATATGTCTTTAAATAGGGAAAAGGCAACGAGCGGATTCGCATTGTATTTTCATCACAGGACTCGTCCTCTATGTCAAGTTCGCAGACACAATCGACGACTACAACAAGAAATGGAAGGAAATATAATGCAACCACTACTTCTATGACAGGAGGAACGGTCGGGGTGAGGTCGATTGTGAATGGAGAGAAGGCACCACCTGTTCCATCTGTTCCAACGGCTGCCATGGCATCGGATTCTGAGAGTGACGTTGAGAATTAAGTAGAGTCTGTCACTTGGGGCAAAATAAAGACTTTTAAATGCAGTAAAATCCATTACATCTTTCTTGCATATAGTCATACAGCTGCCACTAGATCTTTCTAATATAAAGAGGAAGAAGGCTTAAAAAAAGGTGGCACGTGTCTATAGTTATTGCTGTAATAAGAAAAACACCATCACAAAGGCGGAATTATAGGATAAATGGCGGTGTCATAAGGTATTTTGATAAGAGAGGAGGTGTTCGGAGGTTTTGAAAAAACAATCCCATGAAATATGCGGTGAACGGTAAGTACGAGCAAAAGAACGACCACTGAACGATGACATGTCTTAAGGGACGACGATGGTAAGGAATAGCAAGATAAGGGGAGAGGCTAATAGCCTACAAACTCTGCAACCACCCAACTTAAATAATATGAAACCAAACAAAAATAATCATTGCCAATAAAAACAACAGGATGCATATTTAAAACAGCTTCACCAAGAAATTATAACAAGATCAAAGAGTTGGCGATCGAGAAAAAGCGGAGACGGAAAAAGACGAACAGGAGATGCAGATAAAAAGGGGTATGATTGCAAGACCAGAAACAACACGCGACAGAAAAAACACGTAGCGACAAAGTCTACGACATCACTCTGCTCTCTTCCCCAACCTCCCCCCATGAAACCCTTCATCTTACCAGTCGCTGTCGTCGACCCCGCCTCCGACGTCCTTAAATCCGCTTCACTTGAAGACCCTTTATCCCTATCCCTCCCAGCAGACGCCAGGAACGCCGTAAATTTGTTCCGGTTACTCGTCCCCGGTTGCGACGAGATGGATTGTCTGCCAGTCGGCGAGCCCGGAGCAGGGGACCCATTTGCAGGAGAAGTATTGATGCTGCTGATCCCAGGTGCTACAAGAGAGCTGGGTGTGATTCCATTACCACTGAGAGGCGACGCGATATCTGGGTAGCCCCGCGCGCGGAGCTAGAACTTTTAATGCCGCTGGCTTGATCGGTGTTAAAGCGGGTCCACTTGACTTCGTTGATTATAACTAGCTCACGCTCAGGTGCGGCTTTTAGTGGCGCTGTAAAAGGGTATGTAGTTTTAGCAAGCTGAAAGATACTCCTCAGATGACAAAGTTTAAGAGAACAATGGAAATTGCCAGCCAACTCACAAAGACAGTCATCCAAGTCAGCTACCGAGATGCCTATTCTTAAGCCAAGCTCTCGCGGTGTCTCCCCATTTACGGCGATACTCGAATCAGCTCCATTTCGCACCAAGTAATTCGCCAATTCAAATCTTCGATTGCTAACAGCCTCATGCAATGGTGTCCTTGAAGTAAAGTAAATACAAAAAAAAAAACCCCACGTTTTTTTAAAAGAAATCAAGGGGAGCTTTCTCACCAATCGTTCTCTCCCTTAATATTGAAGTCGACGCTGACACCAAATTGTTGGATTGCAACAACAAGGGCTAGGTCGCCCCACCTCGCCCCATAATGTAGAATGGTAGCACCTTTCTGGTCTCTTTGATGCCACGGAACTCCACAGCGGAGAAACAATATCGTCATATCTATGCTTCTTTGAACAAGTAACGCGAAGGAAAGGTTTGCCAAAACCTTTGGGTCCATTCTACATGATAAAGTTCATTAAACTTGAGATACTCAACTATTCTTTCAAACCTTGTTACTAACGCCTGGACACTTTCACTATGCCCAGCAGCAGCAGCAAGCTCCACCGCATACACTTTCTTCCCCTTCAAGTAATCGTCAGAAAACTTTGTTAGCTTCCCCGATCTGCTCCCTCTCAACGAAATAGTATCCCTCGTGTTGCTCTGAGCCGTCGTCGTCAACAAACTGGGAGGTTTTAATCCAGATTCCACTGAATTTGGGCTCTCAGATTTCTTTCCATCCACAGGAGCTTCAGGACTTGTCCCATCTTTTGGTATTCCAGGAATTGAAGACTGGCCGTCAATCAGCTCAACCGCACCCATAGCTGTGACAGATGGAGGGGCAGCTGCACTAACCGGTCCTGTTGCATGGGCCGATACGCCATCCGGAACCCATCCCGCCTCCGATCCTGCAGGATGCTGACGAGGAACGGAACACCCTGACAGTCCGCTATATCTCAAACCATTGCTGACTCCGACTGCGGAAACGCTATTGTTCTGATAAGATGTGGTGAAGGGCCGTACGATTTGAAGCGTCTAAGCAAGGCGTACTGAGAGAGATAGATGCTGCGGTTTGGGTCAGCTCCATTCTCAAGCAACAGATTTACAATCATTATAGAATTGCGAGAGGCAGCGATGTGAAGTGGTGAGAGACCGTGCCAAGTTTGGTTCACGTGAGGCTAATAACAAGAAAAAAGCCAGTCAGTATATGAGGATAGAAGACAACCGGGCATTTCAGAGCGATACCTTAATCATCGTCCGAACAACGTTATCCAAACCCAACCCAATAGCAGCCACAAGTACGATGGATAATCCACAGTACTCATCGGTACCGCCTTATTGCCTAATGACGAAGACGAAGTTCCAGAGTTTCGCCGCCAAAGACGCTGCAGCAACAGCGGCCAGCGCACTCGATGCCTTCTTTGTCGGTTGCTGACGTTCACCGCATTACCGGCTGCAGTAAAGATGGAGTGTTGATGCTTACAGGGAATCCCTTTCCAACATCACCATACAGACGCTTCCATGGAATTAGGCCATGCAGTAAGGAAGACACGGTTGGCTTGGCAGGGTTGCTTTTTTCGAAGTGTGGCTGTCGAGAGCTCTTCGAGAAAATACATGCTTGCGAGGTGCGTTGACATGGATAGCGAGTTGGATTAGGTGAAAGAGAGCTAAATATATAGTGTCAGAGATACCAGCCATCAGGCCACTCAGAAGAAATGACTAACCAGCGCGGGTTTTCTTTTTCTTCTTTTTTTGGAGTAGCCCACCAAGTTTTCCAAGACCCTTCTTCTCCTTAAACTTGGGCTCTGAGAAGGTGTAAATTTACGAATCACATAATAGAAATAAGATAGATGGCAATTTTGATGTAATAAAATAACGTGATATATACCTTTAAATGCTTTTCTTAGATCCTTACTCCCTCCATCTTTTCCTCCATCCACCTTGATATCGTTGACGATCAAAGAATGAAGAACATGACGTTGCTTCCTAGGGCGTATATCCAACAGCTTAAACTCAGCAAAAGTCATTTGCTTAGGTTGATGTAAAGCTGAGTTTCCATGAGACATGCGCGGCTGATGCTGAATTGAGTTAGTCTGACTGGTCCTTGTAGCCGAACCAGCCAAGCTAAAAAACCCGCTAGTGATGGAAGAAGGTGTGCCTGGTGAGGTTGACCCTCCAATGTCAGACGATGGGGAAGATGGGCCATTGCTGCTGTTGTAGAAAGATCGAGCGTGAAGGAAAAGCTTATTTCCACGTGGTTGTCGTCCTGATGACCCTGTACTGGATATTGATGCGGTGGACAAACCCGAGAAGTGACGGATCGTGTTGTTTTGATGGCGAGGCAGCAGTGGAACTGCTTGCACGCTTCCTCATGCCCATTATATTCTTCTCCTTGGAAGCCGAGGCTGCACTAGTGATGACATCTCCGGCTGCGCTTATGGATACTTGGGAGGAAGAATCAATGGCGTTAGTGGACCCGCCATCTAGATTATTACTAGAGTGAATGTCGTGTCCACAGAGACGAGATTTGCAGAAGGCTCTTTTGTTTTGAAGAGCCCACCCGGAGTCGGGTTCGAAATCGATCGAGTTCGCATCGCCGAGGTTGAAGTCTGGGATTTGGCTGCCCCTGCTGCAGCGACGGGTTGCTTTAAGGAGTCAATTGTATATATTGTAAAGGAGGGTGGATAGAGTGTAAAGAGAGAAGCTGTAAGCGATGGGGTATGATGACGATGACGGTATCGACGGCGAGTAGGATGTGATGCTGCCGCTTGCTTGCTGTTGTTAGCACCAAGATGGCTACTACCTTCGGGGTGCAAATTGCTCTTTTTTCGTTGATTGGACGAAATCAACCTTCTCGAAAGAAGACTGAGCAGACAATGACAAGACAATTCATCAATCCTTCAAAACATACATAAATAATCAACCCGTGACAATGGTTCAGTTCATCTCGGTATCCAAACATCAGAGCAACGCGCAATTAACGGCGTTGGAATCAGCATCATCAATACTATGACGGCCTATATTTCACTTTTATGTGATGACGCCTTTTTCTCTAACAAAATCTCTTCCCGAAGCAGCCGCTGACGTCCTCACCTTGCTTCGTTTGAAGGGGTTCTGTTGGAATCCATACTGAAAAGGCCTCGGACGGAGACGTGGCTAAACCGATAGCTACTGTACTTCAAGTGCTGATCACTTGAGGAGTCTGTAGAAGTAGTACTTTAGGAAGGAGAGACGTGTTGATGGGGAATATACGAGTCAGAACGTGTCAGGAATATGTGTCTGAAGGTTCTGGACATCCCACCACCTGCAAGATCACTCACCCCTGTGTAAGGCTTCCCTTATCCCTATTTGTACGAATCCATTGGACATATAAATACATTAAAGCCATCATCCTTCGAACATATTGCAGTCAAGCACTGATTAAGTCACAATGTCAAAGAACAAAGCACTACGTTTGCAAGCAAGTTAAGATTGAGATCCTCAAGGCCATCGAGAAGTGGCCAAGGTTTCTGTTAAACTACAAAGAA
Source organism: Chytridium lagenaria (assembly GCA_025449115.1). Taxonomy (NCBI): domain Eukaryota; kingdom Fungi; phylum Chytridiomycota; class Chytridiomycetes; order Chytridiales; family Chytridiaceae; genus Chytridium; species Chytridium lagenaria. The sequence goes on from JAHLKC010000152.1 coordinate 36,064, forward strand.
AATAAACTAGTATAGAAGATTAACACGGCGAGCATGAATTGCTCTCAGGCTGGAGGCAGCTTCTATCAGCTGTCTAGTTCGATTGTTACGTGTAAAGCTTAAAGTTCAATAAAGGGTTGATAGAATATATCCGAAAAAGGATTGCCTTTACCTCAGTGGGAACATGCTCCCTTTTATACACCTCAGTGGTGTTTCCACATCTTCCCCTCCACCCATCTTTTCCTTATGCACTCATCCCAGCCCTTTCCCTTATCGTTCTATCCACCCTTCTGTTCTCCCCACTTCCGCGCGCTCTGCCGAGACTAGTTACTACATGCAATACCTTGGCAGACTCCATTAAACAATCCTCTAAACATGGGGGCACTAGGAGAGCTTTAAAAACGTCGAGATGGGAAAGGAACAAAACGGGAACAATAAGATTGTAACAACAGCACGACTTATTATATTTGAATTGATTATGCCTCTTGGTGAGGTTATTTCATAATCTCACATGATCTGGTTCTGATCCCCCATTTTTTGGTTTAACTTATTGCTCGGCCGGTATATTCCCAGCATTCTCTCCATCACACTTAATTTCAACTACAACACTTAATTTCAACTCTGCACTAATTAGCATCTCCACATTCCCATCCGCATCTGTCGTAAAATCGGGTAATTTACACTGTTTTTATCACCCATCCTCTTCAAAAACACTGTCCTGATGAAAGGTGTCCTGATTTCTATGGCTGGAGCAAGCCTTGTGCTGGTGCGTTTACGATTGCTCCCTCTCAATTTCAGCTCTGGCTCCCAAGCGCTTCTTTCACCTTCTTTGACTGTAAGTCCTTCTCGCACCTTTATTTGGGTGAAGAAAGCTGGAAACTTGATGCTGTTCATTTTGTGGTACATAGTGAAAATAGATTAGTTTTGATGTTGTTTCTTCCATGGATCGTGTTTGCGTTGATGGTGTCGTGGTCACATACCGCGGTGGCCTCATCAGGCGATCGTCAATCTCTCTACATCAACTGCGTCTCTAAATGCCAATCGGCTGAATGCCATCGAGAGACACCTAAACCGCTGCCTCTCATTTTGCGGATGACGTTTTGGGATTGCCCTCAAGACTGCAAATACCGCTGCATGCACCAAGTGACCGCTATTAATGTAGCTTCTGGCGAAAGAATTCATCAGTTCCATGGCAAATGGCCTTTCGTTAGAATCCTCGGAATGCAAGAGCCTGCATCAGTTCTTTTTTCCATTTTCAATGGAGTGGCGCACTACTATGGTTACAAACGTTTGGCCAGACAAGTTCCAAGAACGTCAAAGTTCAGAAAGTATTATTTGATCAACGCCCTCCTTGCCGTGAATGGGTGGGTTTGGTCTGTCATCTTTCACACAAGAGATTTCAATTGGACTGAAAAGATGGATTACTTCACCGCCCTCGCATCTATCACGTTCGCGTGTTTCGTTGCCGTTCTAAAGACCACTGGCTCTGTTGATAAGCCCAGAATGCGGGCCATTATAGCAGCTTGTTTTGGGATCTTTTCATTTGCCATATCACGTCCTCAGCTTTTGGCCTTTTGACTATACCTACAACATGATCGCCGGAGTAACGCTGGGCCTCGCTGGAAATGTCATTGGACATCTTATGCCATTTACCATATGAAGCAACGGCCTTATGGCTGGAAAATTATTTTAACGGTGATTTCGATATCCTTGGCCATGTTGTTTGAGGTGCTTGATTTTCCTCCAATATGGTGGACTTTTGATGCACACTCACTTTGGCATGGGCTACTGGCCATTGATTTACTTTTACCATGGGTTCTTTATTGACGATGCCACTTATGAAGTTTATGATAAAGGTCATAGACTTCTCTAATACACACAAACTCTCTGAAGTATAAACACGCTGATGCGTGGGCTTAAGCTCTATTTATTTCCCTATTTACATCTCTCCACATTCTGTTATCATGACCGGAATCTATACGTATTAGTAGATGACAGCAATAGCTTTACCTTTGGCTTGTTATTCGGTCCTGTCGGTACGTTTTCTATTTTACGCAGTGTGAGCAAACCATCCACAAGTCGACCTACGGTATTAGTTGACATTGTTTCAAACGAAAACCAACCAAACACAACATGCTTCCCGTCCAAGAAATCTGCTTTTGCGCATGTGATGAAGAACTAAAACTTGTTATCAGCAGTAGTCAAAGGCTTTTCGTTCTCTTACTTGACAGCCATTTGTATGTGGTCCACTATTTGCCTTTTGATTGCATTAGTAAGTTGAGAATTGCAAGTTCTCACCATTGACAGTAAACCAGGCGAACTATGTTTCAACTGAAAACTCTCATCTTCAAACTTGTCGCCATAAATACTCATGCATCCAGTTCCATCACCCTAATCTTCTGTTAAATAATGGATTAGAGGAAGCGTCCACCTTAAGAAAGTCTCCTCCTTGGACCATAAAGTCTTGCATCTTCGTTAAAACAAAAGCCGAAAAAATCGTTACGGCTACCTTTAATTATTCTAATGACGTTATAAGATGGTAAACATAACTGATATACCTGTGAAATTGACAGTTCTTGAATCCTTGGGGAACGTTGTTACGTCTAATCAGTTTAATTAAAGCATCGCGGAGTTTAGCTGAACCTATATTCTCCAGTGCAGAGCTGCCTAAAGTTTTCTGCAGTTCGCGGAACAACATCTTTGAAGAGCTCCATTTTCATTCTCCCGACTTTGCATGATTAGTTGCAACATTCTACTCGATGATTTTACCTGGCTGACCGCCTGCGAATGAACCCAAGGGGAATAAGCTTGTTTCAACATCATTCCTCCCATGCATTGTGCTTACCAATGGAGATATCAAAAAACACCTTGCATCGCCCGTTAGCTCCAAACTACGCACTTGCCAAAGTCAACTCACAATTGGGTTCTCCTTGCTCATGTCCGTTCTTCACAGATTTGTGTGACTGTAAATGCACTTGGGAAGGAATGTCTCTACTCGAAGAAATAGAGAACCCGCAGGAGAGAGGGCTCGCTAGAGGCCATGACAATGTTTGGGGAAAGCGTTTGGATTCTCTTCTAAATGCTTAGATGAATTTATCTGATTCAAGCGTTCCTATATTTGCATTGGACCGCGTCCAGTTTTCCTTCCCGGGTACCCTCTTGGCCTTGGAAGTATCCAACAACTGGCTAAGCATGGCGCTGGAAACGCCAACAGTGTCAAAGGACGGGAGCCGGCTTCAAAAGATGCTATGGATTGACTTGGGCCAGACTGCTCAGATTGATGGTGGGAACTTTCTAAGTCGATAGAAAATAACAGGGCAGAGGTCGACTTTATTCCCCGTCTCAAACAGGATCGGATACGGAGGATATTTCTGGACCCAACCGCCAAACATCTTATCATTTCAACGCATTCTGGGGATAACTATTATCTCTTTAAGAGATGGAAAAAGCCCAAACATCTTACCAAGTTTAGGGTATCTGTCACAACGCTTTAGTCGAATCTCGATTCCATATTGACTTCGCTTTTCTGTTGAATTTGACAGGGTGTAATCATTGAGTCGATAGCATGGGGCAAGCCAAGGAGTCCTGATTCCACTGGAGTTCTTTTAATAGGTTCGAGACAAGGTATGACAGTATATATATACTATTTGTTGTTGATTTCAACCCAAGGCCATGTTTACGAGGCTGAGTTACAGCCGACAGACGATTTCTTCAAGAAGGAAGAAAAAGTATTTCAAACAGGTCTTGTCGCATTTGCAATTGTTTTTTGAACTCATAGCTATTAAGATATATACCCTTTCCGATGTTGCTATGCCGATAACTGGTATACGTTATGAGAATACATCAGAAGTAGGAAACCGCTACATGATATACATGGCAACTCCGGAGCGGCTTTATACATTTTCTGGAGTTTGGTCGGATATGAGTGGGGATTCCAGTTTTTTCGAAGATGTTTTCAGAGGGCTTGATCAAAATCCAAGTAGAAGCTTTGTGATTTCTGTTTACTTATTATTATTTTTTTAGATTATCAAGAAATTCCTGGAAGGGGACAAGGTGCTGGGCAGTTGCAATTTTGGAGTCTTCCCACAGAGGAAATGTACAATTCTCCGGAGAAGTATGCATGGCTCACAGGTACTTTACTCCTCTTCCGCATCCTCTGATCTGCTTTCAAAGGTTCTGGAATATACCATAGCGCCATCAGTGTTGACGGACGGCCCCAAACCAAGTACAGTGACTTTAATCCGAAAATGTTACCGTAAATATCTACAGTTTACTTCATATCTTTAATTAAGTCCATCAGATATCCTTCAACGCCTTATGACTCTGAAGGCACCGATGATTCACCGATATCATTGGCGCTTTCTTCGTTCCATTTCGTCTTGCTTTACAAAAATTGTATTAAAGCAGTATGTGAGCTAAACGGGGAGTTAGTGTACGAAGAGACAATACCTCTGGTAATTATGATTGTTATTTTATAGGGCTAATTTTCAGGAACGAGATGAGTACATTATGGGAGTCACTATGGATCCCATCAAGGGAACTTTCTGGGTCTACACCAATTTGGTACTGTACGAGCTATTGATAACGGAAGAGGATCGCGACGTATGGAAGCTGTATTTAAAAAACTTAAAGTTTGATGCGGCTCTTGCTTACGTCAAGGTGAGTTATCTTTCATAATTTTTCTTACCAGAAAAGGATGTTAATCAAAGGGACGCCGTGATTACCTCACAAGCAGAGCATTATTTCTCCCAAAAGAATTTCGATCTTGCGCCCAATTTTTCGCTCAATCCAAGTCAAAATCGTTTGAAGAAATTGCTTTGAAGTTCATTGATGCTGGAAAGATGGATGCCTTGAAAACATTTTTGCTTAAGAAGCTTGAAAAGACAAAAAAGCAGGTTTGTTTGATTTTGTGGTTTGAATTAATTTCCAAAGGACGTTACGCAATCAGTCATGCTCTGCAGCTGGCTAACCGAAATATACATTACGGAATTGAACTCAATTCTTCTTAATAAGTCTTCCTCTTCGCGGGACGCGACGGGACGTGGTTCGGAGCCAAAAGAAATGAAAGCAGCTGTTGCTGATCAGCAGACACCGAGTGAAGGCTTCCATTCGTTTCTTAAGACATACAAGGTAGCTTACAATTACTCAACCAGCTAATGCGCTTAGGATCGTTTGGATTCAAAGGTCATTTACTATCTCTTGGAAAGTCACAGCCGCATTGATGACCTGCTGTTCTTTGCGGAATGCGTTGGAGACTACGAAAGAGTAATCACCCACTGGATCACGGAAAAAAGATGGGACAAGGCCATCGAGTTTTTGAGTAAACAGGTTTGTTTCTAAAGTTGCACAGGAAGTGTATTGATTTCGAAAGAACAATGTTGAGCTGCATTACAAATTCGCAGGAGTGCTATTTGAGAACTCTCCTGGGGAAGCCGTGAATTTGTGGATAAAACAGGCGGGCCTCAATTCAAGAAGATTATTACCGGCTCTACTTGAGGCTGAACATGCTGGAAGCACAAAATCATTGGTACCGGCTTTATTTAACATCATTTTAATCTTTTGTGGTAGGATCACGCAATTCGATACTTAAGTTTTGTTACGAAGAAATTAAACGTGGACGATCCAGCTGTTCACAACTACTTGCTCTCTCTATATGTTTTGCAAGCTAGGGCCGATGAAGAAGAAAAGTTGTTGAATTTTTACATTCTCAGGTACCATATCATTTGCAGATTTTTTTTATCTAACTTCTGGAATCAGCAAGATAATGTTCACTTCGATCTCCAATATGCCTTGCGCTTGTGCAGCAGAGAAAATCTTACTCAGGCTTGCATTACCATTTATTCTCTAATGGGACTGTATGAGCAAGCAGTCAGTCTTGCGCTTAAGGTTTGCTCTTATTGGCTTAAATCTCTCATAAAACTTACTTTGTGAAGCATAAAGATCTTGAGCTTGCGCGCATCAATGCAGATAAGCCGCGGGATGATGATAATCTTCGGAAGAAGTTGTGGCTTCTAATAGCGCAGTATGTTATAGAGGAGAAGCGTGATATCAAACAGTAATGAAATTGCTTATGTCTCTCGCAATTAATTATTTTTTCAGAGCTATGAACTACTTAAAGCACTGCGAACTCCTCAAGATAGAAGACATTCTTCCCTGCTTCCCCGATTTCGTTTTAATAGACGATTTCAAGGAGGAATTATGCCAAGCATTAGAGGAGTACAATCGTCATATCGATAGGTTGAAAGTGGAGATGGATGAAGCTACTGGAAGCGCGGAGAGTATAAGACAGGATGTGAAAGAGCTAAAGTCGAGGTATTTTTCTTTAAGTTTTTCGCGAAAGCCATATTACTCTCGGCATTAACTAAATAACGGATATCTAGATATGCGACAATATCCGTTTCAGAGGAATGCTTTATTTGCCAAAAACCTTTGCTGACGCGGCAATTCTACATTTTTCCTTGCCAGCATGTTTTCCACCAGAACTGCTTAATGAACGAGGTCGGTGTTGGTTTGTCAATACCTTCTAATTGTAGAAATAGGTTGTAAAGAATGTTAGTTCCGCCAGAGGAAAACGTATCTTGGATCTTCACGACAAAATTCAAGGGATGCCTAGCTCCGAGAAAGCTACATTGGAAAGCCGACAAAAGCTATTGTCCAAAACAGTTCAAGATCAACTTAAGGTGCCTAAAGATCCGCGCTTTTTAATAACGGTTCCCGTTAGGATGATTTAGATGACTTGATCGCAAGCGATTGCATCTTTTGCGGTGATATGATGATTCGATCGATAAGCAGACCTATGCAAGGTAATTTTTCTTGTTTATTATTGCCTGCGCCTTATGAATGTTGATTGACGTACATATCGGATGCATTTTAGATGACGACAAGTTTCCACTTTGATGCTGACCGATTTACGTAAACATTTTTCGCATAATCTATAATGTCACATGCAAAGAGAGGCACTTCCACGCCTTCCCGGTACCGCAACTTTTATGCTATTTTAAAAATTATAATGGCAGTTATCTACTCATACAGCGATCTCACTACGAATTTCTTTGAATGCAAATAGAACCATGAAATATTAATTTTTTGCAACGGTTGTGAAGAAGTATCTGCGTACTGCCTCTTTTTATATGCAGCGAGTCCAATTTAAATTGAATTTATAGCCTTGAAAACGGAATTTTTTTTTTTTTTTTTTTTGCCTTGCTTTTTTTCAAGAATGGGTTTGACCATTTTTTCAATCTTTTTCAGAACTTTCCTTTATCTTGAATGAAATATCTTCTATTCTCGGTCTCTAAATTTATTTTTTTTGAGCTGTTCTTCTCGTTTGCCCACTTTTTCAGCTAAATGGTTTATATTCCTTTTTACCTTTTTTTTTTTTTTTTTAAAAAAACAAAAAAAATGATTTACATCCGAAAAGTGTTTGACTTGTGTGTTGACCAACTCTACGTTCATGATATTTGTTTCTGAAGTTCAATGGTCCTCGCGTTTAGAGTCCTTGCTTCTCAACACCACCCAACTCCACCTTGAACCACAAAAAAACCTAAAACCAAACCTACTACAACCCGTGAACAAATAAAATTTATATCCGTCATAAACCCACAACCCCCAAAACAAGAAAGGTAACCTTTAATAATTACATGTATACGCATAAAAACAAATTAAAAAAAAGAGAACGATTACTCGGAAAGCGCTATTCAAAACAAGCCTGAGCCCGTCTTCCAAAACTTTCGTATTCTGTCCGTGATACCGTCAAACGATAGGGCGGGCCTCACGTCAAGGTACATGGATGCGGGTGCCCCATTGGCGTCGGGTGCTCCAGCGTAAAAATCAATTACATAGCGAACGGAGGTTCCGCATCGATCAATGGTCCAGTCATGTCGGTCGAAAGGAAGGGTGTATCTATACCGCTTAATGTTAGATGGGATGAACAGTAAAAAACAAAAAAAAGCAAATGAAACGAGAAACAGAAGACACACCCTAATAAATTCATGATTCTTGCTTTGGGTGTGTATGTTCTTGGTTTTCCTTCAAACTTCAATAGTTTTGGTGTAGCGCATGTTCTGTTTTGTTTGAGTTTTTGTTTGCGTAAGTTACGGGGAAACCACTTTTAACACGCTCACGTTTCGTGTAAGTTCTCCCATTCCAAGATTTTCTTCCAGCACTGCTCATTCACTGCGTTATGAATCGGAACCACAACCCCCATATCACGTTCATGTGGTGACCAATTCTTCCTCTTCATCGCCTACGAAAAAAAGACAACAAAAAACAACCAAAAAAAGGGACATCTTAACACGTCGTTCTCCGCCATCAAAAAGACGCTCACATTATAAAACATCTACAAAGGAAAAATGTTAAATATGGTAAAAATGAATCCCAGAAGGGCATTCGAACCTGTTCGGAAGGGTAGATCCAATTCTTCCCGTCAAACTTGCCCCCATCGGAATAGTGCTGACCTCCCTCTCCTTTGACAGAGGCATCCGCTGTCCAGGCGCTGGCTGCTGATTCGGCGCAGGCATGTTATTCAGCGAGCTAACGACATCCGGATCATTATCAGCAGAGTAAGGGCAAGACTCGACGTCAAACGGCACAGGCGGGTGTCCCTCAGGAAGCTTTGACTTGTCCATGCTGAAATTATCAGACAAAAAATCAAACAGAAAAACTGCAAAAAAACTGAAAAAAGATCGCAATGTACGCTAGTGGACGGCGATGGTTCTCTGCTACAAGCAGAGCGGCGTTTCCTCGGCATCCTCGATTTGATGGACCTGTCATTGCAACCCCTTCCCCCATAAAGCCTGAACTGCTTCAAGCCATCAAGCTTCAGAAAACCCCATCAGCACCCCCAACCAAGATTGTTGTACCTCCATCCACCCCAACCGGCAAAAGGTCAAGCAAAGGGCCAGCGTTCGGCACCAAACCTCAACCTCCCAAACAAAAACGTCACATCAGCAATGTCGAAACCGCCGTTCCCCTTCCCACTACCTTCCCCGACCCCAAAATGACCATCCACGCATTCCGCAAATCATTTCAAAGAAACCACGACCCACTCCCCGTATCTGCTCAGAACCCGTTTCCTTACAAGTACTACCAGATCACCCTTCGTCGTGGATTCTTTGGTTTGACCAAGAAGGTGCGGCTGCATTTGAAGTCGCTGGGATTTCATGGACGTCATGAGGTTGTGTGGAAACCAGTGTCGGAGAAGGAGGCGGGAAATATTTTAAAGGTCAAAGAGCTTGTGGATGTCAAGTTGGTGAATGAGATTCCGGGGAAGATTGAGACGCCTGCGGGGTATAGCAAGGTCGCGTCGGCAATTCTTTCACTGTAGAAGCAAGCATACGAGGCGATGGGTATAAATATGAGAGCACGCACTCGCTGGTAGACAGGCGAATGATTATCACGTATGAATAAATAAATACATCCAGATGAATTCATCTCATCGTAGTATGTTGTTAAATTACTTTCATGAACATTAAAATCTGTTCTCATAAATGCGAATAGTTGCATCAAAATCTATTCTCATAACTGCCAAAAAACATATGCTCTAATAATTATATAGCTATCTGTTTTCAGAATTTACTGCCTGTATATCTATTGGCAACCGCTGCCGACTCAGCAAAAAGTTGAAAATCATCCTCGTCTTTGCCTCAAAGTCAAAAGCATCTACTGGATATCGCTAGGATAGCCATCACAGTTCAAGTTGCAACTATTAATAAAAAGGCGTGACGGGTTAAGAATATGACAGTGTCTTCATTGGTAACCACTCGCTTCAGGTCGTGCTTTTCTGAAGAAAACCCCGCAAAACCGCATTCTTCCAGAAGTGCCTACTCATATACCCATTTTCCCATCGTATTCCATCGTAAACCATGTTATAGCTTATATTGATGCCGCCTGACGACTTCATCTGATTCTACCCCATCAGTTCCGTCAGATGAGCTAAAACCGGACCGGTGAATGTTAATGATACTGCGACGTTAGCATTGGCTATCCTTCCAACATCTCTATCATAACCTTGACTACAGTCGCAGAGGACAACAGCCGGTTCAGGCATTCGACTTTCTGGCACCTTTGTATCATTTCCATCCATCTTTATTCTTACTCGTAGTATTTATTAAACCTCAACATATCTTTCTTTAACTTGTCAGGCTTAGAAATTGTACAACTTCGGATATTTCACTTTCTGTCATGTCCAGGATCCCATTTTTAGCCTATATTCACATCGTCACCGAACGTCCACCCGTGCACACAATAATCAAACTCGTAAATTGGCCTCGAATCTTGCTTCTCCTCAAATGTTAATTTCTAGGTGCTGTCATAGAAACTAAAATGTCAAATAGTGCGGCTTTTCTATCGGAAAGTAGTAAGGGTGTAAGGTATTGCTACACCGCGAGGAAAGAGTCCATCCTATATATATTACGGGCATGGTGGGTTTAGGGTGTCCATTAACGTGCTTTTCATCACCAACAAAATCAATCTTTGCAATGGATAGCTTGGGTTTGAAGCGAAAGCGTTAGCAGTTTCACTAAAGGATGTATTTAGTCTATTCACGATGATTTGTAAGCCTTACGGATAGACGAAATTACATATTAATCCAAGTAGCAAGTGGGTCCATATAAAAGGTGCTGCAACAACACCGCATGAGTTAGGAAGACTCAAGCATTTTTTTGTAGATTATGTTAAACAACTTTTATCAAAAGCGATTGCCAGCAAAAAAAAAAAAGATTCTATTTTTTTCTATATGGATTGGGATCTCTATCAACATGCAGAGACATCTTGAGATTTATAAAGTCGGAGACAAAAAAAAAAGAGGAAAAGAAGAAGACATAACGACATCAAAGAGAAACCGTCCTCTCAAACACGCTCCCCAAGAATGTTACTGCCGCCCATGTTTCCAGGTGAAGCATAGTGGCAAATGGAAAGCACATCCTCCCCACTCACGCAAGTAGCGCACCCAACGTTCGTAGAAGGTCCCCAAAGCAACTGCGACAGATGTCCATAAGCATTCGTGTCCCCTCCAAACCCTCCCTTCCCAAAGTTCATCTCCCTCACAAATGCGCTGCATTCCTTGTGGACAAAACTGCGGAGGCCTTCAATATTGCGCGCAAAGACGGTGGGAGGCTGGCCGCTGGGGTCATTGACCCAGAAGAGGTTTTCGCCAACCCCATTGGAGGACCGGAACTCGTTCTCAGAGTGCTTCATGTCGCACTTATCGGTTGAACGCATGGAGGCATAGACCTGAATAAGATAGGCGGTTAGAATGACTTTGTTTCAATTTAAAACATGAAAGGGTAAAAAAGAGCTCACATCTGCAATGTTCTCAATACGCTGATCGTATCTGACAGTGTATGGAGAGTAGTCGAATCCAACTATCTTTCCGTATGTCTGGCGAAGGGCATTGGAGCGAGCCACAAAATCAGCCTTGAGGGTCGCCTCGGAAGCCCTATAGTTAATTGGCCCACTAACAACCTCTTTCAAAGCATTACAAAGGCTTTCCTCATCCACGCGTCCCGGAAGGTTATCAATAGGCGCCGGCGGCTCAACAACAGGGGCAGGTGGCTCATCGACAGGAGCCGGGGCGGGGCTCTCATCAACTGGAGCAGGGGGTTCCTCAACGGGTCCAGGAAGCTCTACGGGGGTCTGGAAACCCCCGTTCCCAATAAGTTGTGGTAACTCGTTATCTGCGGGCTTGTCCTCCTCAACGGGGTCGGCCGGCGCCGTTTCAACGTATTCCGGCTTCTTGCTCCATTTCTTGCATTTGCGCTTGGGGGTCGTAGTGGAGGTCACAACGGGGGCGGCGGTGGTAATGGTAGCTTTGGTGGAGAGGGAGCCATCATAGTTGCCAGCGTCAATAGAGGCAGAGGCACCGAGAGCGATAGCAGCGAGAGCAACGATTTTTCCAATGAACATGGTATGCAAGGTCTATATGTAGTATATCTATGAAAAGAGGGATGAATGATGGGAAGAGGAATGGCACGTCCCATTTTTATTGTTGGGAACAGCCGTTCGTCTTTCACGCATGTTTTTTCCCTTGTTTTTTTGCCTGGTGCTGGATGAAACAAACCAGATGCATGTTGACAAACTGGCCCTTGGTTTCAGGGTTAGCTTGCATATACCATTTCTATAAACGTTCAAGGCGCAAGGCAGTTTAAGCACCCTGTATACCCATCCGCCACAATTCCGAAAAATAGGTGCGGTTCAGCTTTGACTCAACTTTGTTTCAAGAGGTGTCAAAAATTGCTCTGCGCCTTCAAGTGTTCACTAGAAGGCTGGAATTTGAGTCAACCTGCTTCTCTTTGTTCCAGCAAACTTGAATCCGTGGGCGTCCCTCGCTGACTATGAATAGGAAAGTAATTTTATGGCAGTTTTTTTACGACCCAATTCCACCCACCGACACCTCACCCACTCATGAACAACACATTTCTCTGTTGGCAAACCACTGTGTTTCCTTGTCTTTCATTGCGAGGATTCCTCATCCCCGCCGTGATGTTTTGAACTTTTTTAGAAGCCGTATGAACGTTAGTACAAAAAGCATGGAGTAGATATGACCGTATGAGTCGTTCATCTATTGTTCCAGTTACAGGTATTGTAAAAAAACCCATAAAATCGTCAAGGAACATGAAAACATCCCCCCTCGATGATGTTCCACACTTGTGCAGAGATCTCAGATAAGCAAAAGACGGGAAAGCTTGAAGACCCTTGTCTCCTTGTTACAGGCCCGTTTTGCCTCAAATCCTTGCTTCAAAGAATTATTCTTGTCGTTTCAATAGCCCCTAAGTTGGAAAAGGACGCCCCCTTTGCATGGCTTGGAAAGAAGTTAACCACACTTTTACTTTCTTTCACAGGTTGGCACATAAAGATTGAACGAAATGTTGGCAATTTACAAAAAACAACACGTACTAATTTATAATTGCGAAGGATTCAAATAGCTAAAAAGTTGAGACGCGAGAGACCGCATTAATTGCTATTGCGGTTCTTTTTTGGCCAAAAATGCGTAGAAAAAGTGTCCAATTGTTGAACACGAGATCAGAAGCGTTTAGCAAATGACATTATTTTAATGGTATCAATGTAGTGGTTTTAAATTAAGAGCTCTCCCTAAAATCTTCCCTTCCTCCAGTAATTGCCCGCATCATAAACCAGAGCCTAAAGGTTGCCATAAAACACGACAGGCAAAGCTCATGCAATACGTTGATGGCAGACATAAACACCGTCGATAGTTTCGCAAAGCGCATCCGCAGTAATAACAAATGATCTTGAGCCTATAGTGAGATATTCCTCCCTGGGGACAACGTTCTTCAAAAAATCGCAAGGGTTTTCGGGTGTACCGCACAGCAACGAAGAATCCTGCACGCTACCAGGGAGTGACGTCGACATTATTGACGCGGAGTTTAATAGACCGGAATGCATAGGGTCAGGGGTCCAGTGTTCTGTAACGAAAGAGTAAACCATCCCAAGCACTGTAGTCACAGTTAATAACTTTTATATAAAATATATAAAATCACGCTAGCTTACCGAAAGCCAGACACACTGCAACACCGATGACGAGTTTTCCAACTTCTGCACTTCCAGGTTTTCCTCGAAATGAACCCGACTCGACATCCTTGACGAGTTTTGTAGTTGCGGCTGATGATTCTTGCACGACTTTCTTTGCGCGTGCACGAATGCTCGATGAAAGGTCTTTGGAGTTGACGGAGATGCCGCTGATGGCACTGACAACGTTCGCTGATCGAGTGATGGTCATTTTCTTCTAGAGCGATAGTATGCGAAAAATGTTGAATAAGTCACTGAATGTGAAGAGCGAGATACTTTTTAGTGATTTTAGTTGATTTAAGACAGTTTCCAAAAATAGGGGGGCACGTTCCATGCCTTCCAGAACGAATATTTGTCACATTCCAAAAACAAACATCAGCTCTAAATTCAAACCTTGCTAGACTCCTTTTCATATTTCTTCATGCAATGGTATATATCTCCGGGGGGAAAAAGTTCTGCAATAAAAATTCTCTATATCAAACCATTTATAAAAGCATCAAAATCAGAATTTGTTTTGCATCTACATATCTCATAGCAATCGCAATAATTAAAATACACGCTACTGCAAGTTTGCCAACAATGTCCGCCGCTTCACAGCTTTGCTTGTCTTGTTGGGCTTATATACGACGCGGATGTCGTTCTCGCAGAACACGTCGCCGTCGTAAGAGTAGTAGACGTCGGAAAGAGGTTGTCGACATACACCACAGCTCCAGCAGTTAGGATGAACTTTTAAAAAATTTTGTTAGTACTTTGTAATATAAAGTGAAAGAGGTGTGGACTTACAGCGCTTGTTAATTTCTTGCACTTCTGCGCAGGGACCTTTAAAAATAATAATTTAGACAGATATATCCACTACAGAAATAAAGGAGACGACATGACGAAAACATGAAAGAGGCTTATAACAGAAAACTCACCCTCAATAGGTTCCCTACACTTTCCACACAGCGACCCATTCATTCTATGATAGTCCATCCGACAATACGGCATCCCCTCCCACACATAAAAACTTCTATCAGGGAATCCCCTCCCGCATCCACCACACGCAAAACACCCCTTATGCCATGCCGCATCCAACGCAACAATTGTTTCACCCTGAATAGGATTCTCACATCCTTTACATCTCGGAGCCACCAGTCTCGCATAATCATGCGCACAGTACACAACGTCATTATGTTCGAAAAAGTTACCACGGACCGGTTTTGAGCATCCAGCGCAGAGGAGATGATGAGGATGCCAAAGTTGTCCTAGCGCCTGCACTGGGTTTCCCTCAACAGGATTGTTGCTGATAATGTCGTGTCAGCATCGGTTTAGAAGAAATAAAGCTTACCATCCCGCACACATGTCTTCTTGAAAGAGAAGGTCGTAGTCGGCTTCGCAGTAGGCTTTGCCTTCGTGAGGCATATACGGAAGACTTTCGCTAAATGGCTCACGACATACTTCACAACAGAAGCAGTCGGCATGGTAAAACTAAAAAAAGTATATTAGATCGCATATTCCAACACTTAGTAAAAAGAATCACCCACCTGTTCGAGAACCTCAATTTCAAACGCTTGGCTCTCATCCACAATACGCTTGTTACATCCCCCGCATGTCTTCACAGGTACCGCCGGAGCAGCAGGGGGAGACATTCCAGGTGGTGCAGGTCCTCCTCCAACCCTCATCTCACTCATCAAATCCGCCATCATCTCATCATACCGACTAGACGACGTACCACCCATCTGATTTCCTCGTGAATCCCCCCATACAACCCCTGCTGTTGACCGTAACCATCTGGCTCCGGCCTCTGTCTTGCTCCATAACCTTGCTGCGGATCGTACGAAGTCTGTCCATAACCCACCGTTCCTCCAGATCCAGGCCCACGCTGCTGTTGTTGCTGCGGCTGCGGACCGGGCGGTCCACCCTTCCGCTCAGGGAGTGAGTTGTTTCTGCCCATTCCACCTTGGCCTTGACCTTGCTGTCCATGGTTCAAGCTCTCAGACCGGTCAAGCCGTCCTGTCCAGTTCCTGTCCTGACCATATGATTGCCCCTGACCATACGATTGCCCCTGTCCATATGGTTGTCCCTGCGGCATCCCTGGCATATGTTGCCCCGACATTTGCGGGTTGTAACCACCACCCCCATATCCTGGCTGCTGTTGCATCCCTCCTCTTCCGATACCTGGCTGATCACCTCTTCCTGAATTCGACGTACTTCGTTGAAGCCCTCCCTGCGGCATTCCGCCGGGGGGGTTTCCATAACCAGGAGCTGGATCAACGTAACCCCGCCCACCACCACCTCCCCCTCCACCATAGCGATCACCCACAGGACCACTCATAGGACTCGAGCCATGTTGTCCGTAGGGATTTCCTTGCGGTCCACCTCTACCAATTTGACCTCCAGCATTGTTATTGAACCCTGGAGCCGGAGGAAGCCTTGACACTGGTCGCTCTAAACCATGATCATCATCAGAATAATAACCCAACTCATCCACAAACCTTTTTTTCTCTGCTGCTGCCCTTTCTGCTGTCCTTGTTGCCCTCGCATATCCCTCTGTCCCGCAGCGGCCGCATCTAACAACCAGATGTTACTAAACGCCTCCTTTTCTATAAAGGCAAATAAACTTACGACACATGTGCTCCTTATCAAAATCCAACACCTGCCCACAGTCCCTGCATCTAAACGTAGGTGCTTCAGAGAAATACGTTGATCTGACCATGGCGGCTGCTTTTGCTGATGCTGGCGTTGTTGAAGATGAGATCGTCTGTCGTTGGCGAGGCGAAGGGCATGCAACCAGCGGCTTTTGTGTAACGGAGGCCAAGATCCAAAACACGAGAATCGGCGCAAAAAGAAAAAAATATTTCGTCAATTTATCGTGATAGAGCTGGTGGAGGTTGAGTAAAGTTATGGTTATGTAAAGGGCTGCTGTAAGTTTTTAACAACACGTCACGTACATCCCGAGTCTGACATTTGTCAAAATAAATGCTGCTGCAGTTGGAATGAACGGCCATGTTCCATCCAGAGGACACCACCAAAACTAACACACTCCCAAAGGGCTAAACCACATTGAATAACAGCAACATATATATTCACAAACTAAAAAGTTGATTGCCATAGTTTTAAAGCAAAATACAAAGATAGACGTCTAAAAAAAGGAATTTCCTCGTCTACACCCCGTAAGTAGCAATTGTCTGCAAAAGTTGCTCAGACGCAACTCCATAATCAATTTTGTTACACCCCGTCGCCGTCAACCGAACCTTTTGCTCGCTCTGCATACGTAAGATTTAAGTAGGAACATTAAAGAATTTTGGTGAGTTACTTCCCAATAGAAGCCCATTAAGATACGGTAAAAGAAAAATCGCTGAAAAGGGTCAAACACGCACCTGGTAAAATTCCGCCTTCGCTCGAACTTTGAAATTCATCTGCGTCCAGATAGCATTCTTCACAAGTGCCTTGAACTGCGGCTCATCCGCCTCCTACAAACAAAGGTATTCAGAATGCAATCATTGTTCGAAATTAGGGGACTTTTAAAAATAGGTTATTGATGCCAACCTTAATCTCATTTAGCTCATTCGCGGATTTCGCAAAAAGTGCTTCAGCCTGATCGTTAAACAACTGCAACCATTCTTGCCCGGTATGATCCGCCACAGCCATGGAGCATATATATCTAAATCCCAATGTCAGCATTCGTATAGGCGGACAAGAAACGATTTACACATACCTGTAATTAGGGGACGGGAAGGCCTTGTCACATTTCTCGCATCTCCATCCACGATCACTTTCAAAGACCTTCTTGTTGCAATCGGGAGTATGGCAAGCAGGATACCACATGTTGTTGTCTCGGATGAAACAAATTGTTCCCGCGATAGTGAACCAGTCGGGCTAACGATAGTCCAGTGAGTAAAAAATGTAATTCAATCTCTGGCCCCAACACCAAATAGATGAAATGTCTATCAAAAGCCCTTAAAGTTATTTTAACATACCTTCTCGTTCATCCCCAAATTTTCATCGGCGATTTGAGCAATTGTCTTAAACGCATCCATCCTCATCTCCCCACCGCCAGCATTCCCTGCAGCACCCACCCCAGAAGCATTATACCCAGTAAACTCCGCAGTGGATCCTTCCGAATCATACCATCCCCTCAAGAAAAATGCTTCTTGCATCTCGGGATTAAGCTGCATGGACGAGTTGCTCCCAACAGAAAGACATCTACCTCCGTAATCCCCCACACGTCCACCCTTGAGTGCAAGAACGGGGTTATCGGTAGCATTGAAAGTCTCAGCCTGACGACCCCAAAGCGTGAGGCGGCGACACTAAACTTGGATTCGTCAACAATGACAATGTCACGTTTTTGGAGCTAAAATGTCAGATACTGTTCCGATATTAAAAAAAATTCAGCAAACGAATACTTACAGGTTTCTGGGTGGTTTTGGAAAACAAGGGTGGTCAAATCGTGCACTTCACGAACCACACCAACGACATCTACAGTACATATTAAATTAAAGCATCGCGATGGTTGATACATACCAACGTTGGCATCTTTCTCATGGTTGTATAGATCGCTCAACATAACACGGTTCATTCGAATTTTAGGAGCAAGACTGGGATCATCACACTATATACCACGTCATCAGCAACCCTTATAAATAAAACAACATCATAAAAGGAAAGGGACAACATAAAGAGAAACAAAATGTAAAGTCGCGTGTATTATGACATATTAAAGAAGCAACAAAAAAAAATGTCTACTCACAAGCCGAATCTCCGTAGAGGCCTCCAATGTCATCTCATACTCATTGTCGATCCCGCCGCTATATTGCTTCCTCGCAACCTTGATAGGCGCCTTACTCACATAATACACACTTCCCTCTTCAAGCACATCATACAGTGTGGTAACAGCCTCATTAAAGCCAGTTGCACGAATCTCACCCTATAAAAATAAGCCTTATTGATTTGAGATCGAAAAAAAAAAACGAGTAAAGGAAAGGAAATCATACCGATTCATCCGCAAACGTGACGCTAAACAACTTGCCCTCGCCTCGGGCAGTCTGAAAATGACGAATATCGCTCTTACTTGCGACTCGTGCTCGAATAGTCCATCTACAACGTTTTTAACTCAACTCTCAACATCAAGCTTCCTTACTTGTTCTGATAAGGACTCAAACTCTTGATTGGAAAAACGGCAACATGAGGCTCCATTTGTCTCGCGTAAGGGTTTTTTCCGGATGACCCGTTGTTGGGCGCAGGTCGATTACCACTGTTCATGTGTTGTTGCTGCTTGGGAAGACTCATGTTTCTATTAAAAAAATGTAAGAAAGAAAAGTTCTACAACAGGTTGGGCTGCAAAGTCTACGAGATGGCCAAACTTACGCTGGTTTGGGTGCGGCTGCGGCGAGTGGAGGACCACCCTCAGCTTCACTTTTGTATTCGACAGGAGCACCCAACCTCGGGTAATCCTTTTGTCCAGGGTTCAAGCATTCAATGCTCAGAAGAATCAAAATCCTGAAGGAAGTTAAGTATCAGGAAGTGACGTAAGGGAATCAACCTCTTGTTGCCAACGACGTTGCAGATAAAATGATTCAAAGCAACGAGTGAATGGCGGGCAATCTTTTCTTCAGTAACGAGGACATTGAGCTGGGTGGAGAGCATGGCTGGTGGAAGAGAAATTGTTTAAACGAAGGAAGAATTACGAAGAAGGGGATTGGATGGATCTCGACGGCCTTACCTTGAATGAAGAACTCGCCATCAGATAAGATAACGCTGTTGAACGTTGTCGTGGCCGAAAGAAGAGGACGAAGTTGCAGAAATTAGACGGCTTGATGGACATCGGATGACAAGAATGAGTGAGCTCACCGGTATCGCTCCGACTCACTTCCCGACGAATCAGCCTGAGTATACTTCTTGATGTTAAGCAGCTGCACCACTGGGTTGAGAAAATCCTCGCTGGAGGTAGTACTCTCCATTGTCGCTCTCACAAAACCACTAGTCAGATCCATGATGATAGATGTTGGTTTGATGTGTCCTGATGGTCTGGACAGCTTTTATATAGGCAAAAATATTTGAAAAAATCTAACGCTTTTTTATTGAGGACCGCGTTCGTCTGGCTACAGCGGCCGCGACGGGTTCCTCCTTTGTTTCCCGATCTTTGGCTGCCTTGGACACAGTTCTACTTCCTACTGTTCCAGATGATGTCCCCCCTCCTGGACCCGTTGGAGTGCCGCTGGGTGTGTTCACATCCCTATTCAATCTTGGCCGTCCGCGACCCTTTGAAACTTTTGGAGTGGCCATACTAGCGTCAGGGGAGCTTGGCCCATCCAAAGCCGCCGATACTGCTGCTGCCAATAATTTCTGTCGTTTTATTGGTCGCTCTTCTTCAGTATTTTCGCCCTCGCCGAAAGTTGTGGTGGATTCCGGTGATGGTGCATCCCCTTCACCATCTGCGCTTTGAGGAACGGGGGGTGGCGGCATCTTTGGCTTCCGACCTCTTCTTTCACGGCGTTCAGGTATCCCCTGCAACTGATGGGGTAGGAGTTTCCAGAATTCATCATCACCACCTTCTTCATCAATATCAAATGTCCTCCACCCTTAACCTCCCTCGGCCGCGGCCCCTCTCTTTGATAGGAGAAGAAGCTAGAGAAGATGGCATAACGATGGAGTGTTGGTTTCGGATTCGACATCGCTGTCGTTGGGTGTGGAAATGCCGGGTGCTGTTTTCGCATTTGAAGGTGTGGGCGAGCCCTTTCTAGTCTCTGTGATAAGTGACTCAAAATCATCGGAAGGAAGGCTGAATTCTGTTGATAAATGAAAAGGATGGCTGCTTGTCACTTCCTCCTCGTTCGCTTGGAGAAAGTTCCTCGTCATCGTCTTCTTCCTGTATAAAAGTCAGCACATTTACTTTCCATACGCTTGAAAAAGCATACATTAAAGATTCTAGCCCTTGTAGGTCGAAAGAAGAGTCTCGAGAAATTCCCAAATATCAGATACTTTAACAGTCTTTGGATACTGGTTCTGTGCATCTGCTGGCAATATGCTCACCATCCGAAAATGTCGGTGGATGCCTTATGAAGCTCGAGTCAGTCATCATCATCAGCGACATAGGTTATCCACGGTCTCCACAAGGCATTGTATAGATGAGTATGCTGGTATCATCCCAAATTGAGGAACGGAGAGGCGGCGAGAGGGTGGTGTAGGCGTGGATGACTTGCACAAAAACACCCACACTAACTCTTAACTTCCAAAGGTCATCACCCACAACAGGCCTTGCTGAGCATATTGCTCTTAACAAAGCGATCTCCATGTCGACTGTCCACTGAACCATCTTTGTGATTGCTCGCCGACACGCGGTGGCCCGAAGGTAGTTGGATGAGACGACTACTTGTTCTGATGTTTGACTTTTTGGACAACTCTCGTTTAAGTTCAGAAATTAAGTACTGTATTTACAATGACAGGACCACCATATAAAAAGGACCTCGAACTTTGCCTTGCTGATACTACCACGAAGACGGAAACAACAAGGAAACTGAAAAAAGGGAAAGGAAGTAACAAAGTATTAAGGATGGGATATGAAAACCGGATATAGACATTCTGTACTCTCCAAACTCGATCATACATAAAATTGAGTTCGAATATAGGATTCAATGTGATTGCAAAGAAACACATAAGGTCAGTTTGGAAGGGTACGCTTCGTTGACGCCAAAGTCGACCTCAAAGTATCTCTGACGAGGTAAAGACTTCCACACACAAAAATAGTTCCAGAGACCTTCTTCTCTCTCAAATACGACAATGCCTGATCAATAGTGTCGAAATGCGTTGCATCGATATCAGAAAACAGCGAAACAGCGCTCTCTCTGACTTGCAATGGCGGCAGGCACGAGATCCACGGCATCCCTCTGGCTGCGAAAACCCAACAGCTATCAGCTTATCACCCCGCCGAAGCAATTTCTCCAACAACGGCTTGCAATCCTTCCCAGCCTTGAACCCCGTGACCCACGTCAAAGTCTTGCCGTTCTTGCGCAAGTTCGCGTCAACGTAGCTTGAAAGACAATTTATTCCGTGGTCATTGTGCGCACCGTCAAGGATGAACGAGACATTCGAGTCGGCGATTGCGAGTTTCTGCATCCGTCCCGGCCAATTCACACCTTTGAGACCAGCTTCGACCATGGAAGCTGTACACGGATACTCGGCAGGCTTAATTCTATCCAAAACCTCAAAGGCCCTGCAGACGATCCCAATGTTGACCCTTTGAAAGTCACCCTCTAAATGAGACGTCACGACATGGCTTTCCCCTTTAAATGTCAATTTTACAGTCATTCCCTCTCTGGTGTCGGCCACCTCCACCTCATCCACAATCTGAGAAAACTCTAACGGAGCGCCACTCTCGCCGCTTCCGTCTTAAATACATTATTTGCCTCTTCATATATCTGCTTCCCAACAACGGCATGAGCACCCGGCTTCAAAATACCCGCCTTCTCTTTCGCAATTAACTCAATGGTATTCCCAAAAACTCGACGTGATCGTATGATATCGGCGTAAACAAACAAATCAATGGCTTCGGAAATACATTGGTCGCATCCAACCTCCCGCCCATCCCAACCTCCACTACTGCAATCTTGATCCCACTCTCCTTAAAATGCAACAAAGCCACCACCGTCAAGATTTCAAACTCGGTCGCCTTGATACTTGTGTTGAGGCTGCGGACTCGTTCATCCACTTCACGATAAGCTGCCTCAGTCATGGCCTCATCGTCTATTCTGATGCAATCCCATGGTCCCACAAGCGCTGGAGAAGTGAACAATCCGCACCTAATCCTCCCCGCCGCCAACACCGCAGACATCATGGCGCATACCGATCCCTTGCCGTTCGTTCCAGCGACATGAACAACATCGTAATGGTGATGCGGATCATTTAAAGCCTTAAGCAGTGCTGTCACTCTCTCCAAGCCAAGGTCTATCATTTTTTTTTATGAAAATTGAGGTGAGGGTTATTATTAATGTAAATAATACTTCGACATGGAAATGGTAGGATGATGGTAAGCAATTAATCGAAACTACGTATTTTGGACTATTGATAGAGGATAGATGCGGAGTAGATGATAATCGATAAGCTGATGTCGAAGAGGATCTTCATGAAGTGAAGGAGTCGTGAATGTATCTCACGTGTAGCCCCGAGAAACCGGCTAGTTAAACAAACGCTCACCGTGACAAGCAAACAAATTATATATAAGCAGCGTACCGAAATAGTTTCTTTTAAGAGATTTTCTAAGATTGACGGGTTACTTTTTATAATCTTGTATGCAATGCTGAGGTCTCGGAAGTCATCTTGTAGCGTCCAAAATCCATGGCTTACCGTCAACGTCCTTTTGCCGCTCGGCAAGTTTATCTCGACCTCCTTGGAGGTTGGTACAGATTCCGTCCGAGGGTGATAAATGAATTATTAGGCCTTCGGCATCATTGGATTCATCACAGTAATTGTTTTTGAGATCATCATGGTTTGCACGGCAGTAGAACAAGGGGTGGTACTTGAGACGCATAAACGGCAGTATCAACCTGACTATAAACACGTCATCTTCTGGTCACCGTTTGAAAAGAGGCTCCCGTTGCTGTGGGCCATGCTGTCAATGCTTGTGACGGATATATCATTCATACTTGTCGCTTGGCCATCGCCGAGGCTCAAGGTTAAGAACTCAATCTTTATTCTAGAGACGGTGGGATTTTTTGGGATCAATCGATGGGCAAAGAGGGCCCTTTTTGTGCTCGTGCTTAGATTATTGTCAAATCTATCACTAGTCCTTACACTTCCAAGAATGGGTATTTTGTTTGAAATGTACATGATGGGTGTTTTCTCTTTTCCAGGTGAGCGATATGTTTATATTTATTTTATCGAGTTCCCGCGCATATGTCTAACATTCCTAAACCGCTTTTTCTTATTTTCATTACCTTTCCTCAGTCAACACAATTGGCAGCATTGTATATCCTCCTCTCGATGGCACTCTGAAAGAAAAAATAATTAATGCCATAAAAATTGGAATTGTGTCAGGCGTTGCGAATTTGCTGACGGGAAGCACGTATTGGTTAACGTTAGCTGTGGCATCTCTACCAGATTATGTAGGCACGAACATTTTAAAGGTGAGATATATTGAGTACTTGTTTTTGGCTAATATGTGGTATTCAGAGTTTTTTCTATAACACCGTCCGAATTGCCGCGTCAGGTGATAAAATGTTGTTTAATTTGGCACTTATACTAAAAATATCAATGTGGCCCGCTTTTCTTTACAATCTTCAAACAGCCGCGCTTAAAAAAGTTATCTTGCTATCTCATGAAGCGAGACAAGCTTCCGTCCTAAAAGCCGTGATCCAGGATAAAGAAAAGGCCCTCTCAAGTGAATTTCAACTACGGCGGCTGACTTTTGTTCGCAGCTCAATGCTGCTGGACCCTGAAGAAGCCGAAGACCTCTGGACGTCTTGTCTCCCAGACCTGATGTCCAACTTCTGCATTCTTGCAACGTGGTTCGTGGCCTTCCTTGAGGACATCAACACTTTTTACATATTTATTGTAACAAGTATCGCTTTCGATACTACGTTTTCGGCTGTCACAAGTCACTTGCGACGGAGGAGGGTTGTTCTGGAAATGCAGAAAAAAGGAGCAGAAGAGTCTGATGATAAGCCTGCTATGACTAGAGGCTACCATGCCAGCGTTTTGAGACGTCGACAAGTGCCTCAGCTACCCCTTCATGTTGAGGAGAATTTGCAAAGAGATGGAGAGGTCAGCAACATTGCTCAAGAAAGTCATCGCAGTATTCAGATTTCACCTAACCGAGAGGGAACATTGTTGATTAAAAATGTATCAAGAGTCAATTATTCCTCGGTAGAGAAATTTTCAGAGGAGAGATCGCATTCTGCACAACTTCTTGAAGCGGCCTCGGAAAGACCTTTTACTGAGAATCCCAAATTTGTGAGAAAAGCATTCGCGTCGTCGGAGGGTCTCATCTCTCCCTCTAACCCCAATGCCACGCACAATAGATTAAACCCTTTTTGTGAAGATGGGGACACTTTACAGACCAACCCTGCATCACGTAAGGCAGAGAAAGCAAGAAGCAAATCATCTTCAAATATTTTAGCGGTAGCTGGCGCCAATTTTACAGAAGACTGGTTAATTTCTATGAACACTTTGTTGATACCGCCGCACAGTGCAAGGAATTCTCGTTCGAGCAGCGCAGATGGCAAAACCTATCCGTCGTCTGTCAAAGTCAGTGAATCACCGCGTGCTGACGTGGAAGCAGATAAAGAACTGGAGGCATCTATCGGGATAGCTCCCTCACTATTACAACCTCCGCCATCTTCAGTTCAAATTTTACCATTAACTCCCCAAACATCCTCTAATTTTGAACAAGACCTCCGAGACTTTCGCATTGAAGAAGCGTATCGTTCAATGGCGGAGATCATTGGAGAGCTTATCGCTATAACAGTCATGGCGATTGTTGGCGTTGTGATTATCGCGCAAGACTCATTAATCCCGCTCGAGGATCCTATAATATGTTCGGGGAATATGCGTCGCTTCGACTTTCTGCTTAGAAGTGCTCGGGTCGTGGGGATGAGGCTTTTCGCAGATATTTTTTTGGTTTATCTGGGAAGGAAGCATCAAATTCCTTATCATCTTACGAGGATGAGGTTCACGATTACAACAGTTGTGGGGATTTCATTTTTCGCGTGCACGCATGCCACCTTGTTAATTATTGCGTTTCGGGAGGTGGCATCAGAAATCAATAATTCTGTAAAGCCTTGCTTGCCGCTGGCTGTTCCGCGGTGGTGATATTGACTGGCATAATACCTCTTGTTCGTATTTGTATGCCATGTAAGCATTCTAATAGTTTATTTTGGCTATTGGCCATATGAGTACCGTACATTCGAAAATATTCTACATATTTTGAATTCATTGTAGCGTGTGGAGTAAATCGCTTCCAAACTCTAAGATTTTTGCATAGGCACGTATAAAATGAGTAGATATATGAATGCGATTGCGTCCGATATTATTGAATATTTGACTTCTGCAAAGAAACACAAGTACAACGACAGCTTAAGAAACGTGTGAGATAACGCAGTTATTTCTTCTTCCCTGCCTTTCCTCCATTTTTCAAGGCTGGTTGTGGCGCAGGCTTCAACGCCATCAACCTCAAACTCACATCCACTGTCTCTGGATGCGACTGCCCAAGTCTCCAGCATCTTCATCATCAACTCCTCATAAAGCTTTGCAGCCTCCTCCACCTTCCCATTTAACGCAATTGTTTCCGCCATATTCTTTTTCAACAACAACGTGACAGGATGGTTTTCTCCCATCACTTTAGCGTGTTTCTCTGCAACCTCTCGCGCAAGAGGTTCAGCTTCGTCGATTCTTTTTTGACGAATGAGACATCCAGCTAGGTTGTTGAGGGCTATGATGGTCTCGGGATGGTTGTCGCCGAGTGTATGTTGACGGGAAGAAAGGCATTGGCGGTACATAATTTCAGCGTCGGTGTAGTTGTTTTGAGCTTCGAGGAGTGAGGCAAGGTTGTTGGTGAAGGTGATAGTGTCAGGGTGGTCTGTACCGATGACGCGTTTTGCGGTTTGGAGACACTCGTCAAGAAGTAGTTTAGCCTGATCAAGTTTCCCGAGAATGCGGTAGATTCCAGCAAGGTTGCTGATGGAGCCAAGTGTGTGAGGGTGATCATTTCCCAGCAGTTTACGGCGCTTTTCTAAGCAGTCAATGTACAGTTCTTCAGCCTTCTCATTTTTTCCTTGAGCTTGGTAGATATCAGCAAGGTTATTGAGACAAGTTAATGTGAACGGATGAACTTCTCCAAGGCCCTCTTTACTCTTCTGAAAACACTTGATGAAGAGTGATTCGGCATCTACGTATTTCCCTTGAATTTTAAAAAGATTGGCGAGATTGTTGAGTGTGAGAAGGGTATCGGGATGTTTGATTCCAAGGGCTTTCTGGCGACGCTTTAAACAGTCTTTGTAAAGATTGATGGATTCTTCGTGGTTCCCTGCAGCTGTCATGTTGCTGGCAAGATTGTGTATGGCGCTGAGAGTGAATGGGTGATCATCTCCAAGGACGCGTCGACTGCGCTTAACGCAGTCCAAGTAGTTGGTTTCCGCGAGTTGATATTTTCCTTCAGCTTGATACACGCTCGCAATGTTGTTTAAAGCGTTGATGGTGTCGGGATGATCTTTTCCCAAGACTTCACTTCGCCTTTTTATGCAGTCCTCAAAGTACTGAGCGGACAGCGTGTATTTGCCTTGCAATTCGTATAGCATACCAAGACTATTAATCGACACAATAGTATCAGGGTGATTTTCCCCCAGTATTTTCTTTCTTCTCTCCAAGCAGTCAAGATATATAGGTTCAGAATCCGTATATCTTCCTTGATGCTCAAAAAACACCCCAACATCGTGAAGAGACGATAAGGTATCAGGATGTTCTTCCCCCAACATTTTCCTTCTCGCTTTCAGCACCTCATTAAAAATCGGTTCGGCCTCCTTGTAACTCCCTCTCACTGTATACAAAAGCCCCAACTCTTTTCTCGCCGCTAATGTATCTGTGTGATCATTCCCAAGCGCCTCCTTCCGTCTCCTCACAACTTCCTCAATACAACCCTCTGCCTCCACATATTTCCCTTGATCCGTGTACAGCTTCCCCAACGACAACGTCCACATCGCCCCCGCTATTTCATCTCCACTCTCAATAGCCTCCTTCCTCTTGACCTCTATCGTTCTAATCATCCACCCCTCAAACACTCTAAACATCTGACTATCCAAATTAGTGAAACCGATGCTCTGTCGAATAGTTTTATGAATTCTCTGCTGATCCTCCTTCTTAAATGCCACACTCATCTTTGACCGAACCCTCGACAGCATTGCAAAAAATGTTCGTGGATCCTTTACTATGTTTTCCAAAAACCTCAGCGTCTCCCCCTACTCATCGCAACCTCAAACCTCGACCCCGTCGCGTTCGTAGCATAAAGCTCAAACACGCACCAAGCTCGCGTCAACGGAATCGGGTTATCCCAGGGCATCATGACCATGACGACCTTCCCGATACTTTTCACAGCGTTCATAAAGGTTCCTTTCCACCATCCAAACGGTTTGTTGCCGGTATCATGTTGACTGTTTGAAAACATGTCAAACCAGATAATGGGATCCAGTTCCATGTTTTCACCGTCATCGAGCTGCTCTTTGAAGACCACCGTGTCGAAAAAAATTTGGATGGCTTCAACAACGTCAAGGAATTTGTACGCCCACGCGTGGCTCACGAACCAACTCGCGACACCCACACAATGGGATTTGTCTTGTTTAACAAGTTGCTCGCACATGGAGAGTTTTGTTTCAAGTGTTGCGGGTTGGAGGTACTTCATGCTAACCTGGGTGGTGGTCAACCCTTCTAAAACTTCCTTCCCTCCAGCCCCATCAATAAACTCTTTGAAGTACGATAACCGCACTCCCAATTTCGAGAAGGTGCCTTCATCCACTGAAAAAACTCAGATTAAACAAAAATTCAGTAAGGGGAGGCAAAACCTTTGGCGTTCTCATCTGCTGCTTGTAACTCTTCCTCATCGTCCTCGGATTCGGGTTCGAGTAAAGCAACAGCTTGGTCTGGAACGCCGACAGCCATCTTGGCTAACATCTCTGCGCTGGTTTCCTTTACAACCGTCTCCTCAACCAGCGTCTTTGAAGCCCCGCAACCCATATCGTCTCTGTAGATAGTATGATGTGCACCCTTTTTTTCATGGGGATCGGCGTTCTGAACTACAGGGATTTTCGTACATGATCCAAACATTAGAACGTGATATTTTCATGATTCTCGAAACGAACTTTCTTTCTTCGTTCTTTATCTCTTTTCTAAAGCTTGAACAAACGCGTTGCAGAAAAAGTTGATGGGGTTGCATTGAAACTGTGAAAAGAAACAAATGAAAATCAGAAATAGAAAAAGAGAAGGCAGTAAAGGCCCATTGAAGATGCAGAAAGAGAAAAGCATGAGGATGAAGAAAATTGGACCAATTGTGCGCGAAAAGGAGAGCATACAGGAAAGGAAAAACAAAATAGAACAGCATCACAGGAAAACAACGCAACCACAGTTTTATGGGAACAACGAGATATTATCACCATCTCCCTCCATACCCTCCCTCCGCAGCCTGAACAGCATCACCCCTAAAAGCCCAAACAACCCCTCAACCATCGCCTCCAACCGTTCCACGCGCCCATTCACCTCCCCTCTACCGTCCCCCTTAACAGCCCCCTCAAGCGCTCTAACGCGTCCCCCAACGAATCAACAACCGTACTCCTCATTCCTCCAACCTGATCAAAGCGGGTCCCATTCAGAGCCTTGACGGACTGCAGTTCTCTTTCCAAAGCTTCCCGGCGTGCTCGTTCTTGTGAGAGCTGCGAGAGGACGGACTGGTGATCGGACATGAGGTTGTTGTAACGGTGTTCGAGATCACGGGAGGGGGTGGAGGTGGGTTGAGAACGGGTCTGTGATGCTGGTGATACGCGTTGAGGGAGGTGATGCATTTTTCTCGTTCGGTCTTCGATATCGTAAGACATGGCGAGATGTTCATCCACAACATCTTGGTAGTTTCCGGCCGCAACAGCACGAGACCCATCCCCACCATGTTTTTTCCTTGTCTCCGATTCAATAAGATATGAGAGCGTGAGATGGTAATCAACGGTCATCTGCTGAAGCCGCATATCGTCGTCAAGAGCCTTTTCGAGTTTCCGCGTTGCATCCTCAAGCTCATACGACATGGCGAGATGCGCGTCAACGTCATCTTGGGTGAGAGTGCACGTCATGAGCATGAATTTCGTCTTCTCCTCAATAACGTAAGACATGGCAAGATGATGGTCCACGGTGGTTTGTTCCAAACGTCCCGCATCTTCCGCAGCCTTCTCTAAAAGCCGTGTCGCACGTTCGATTTCGTACGAAAGAGCGTAATGCTCCTCGACAATCTCTTGCTCAGGACGCATGTGCTCTTCCATCTTCCGCGTTTCGGCTTCAATAACGTATGACATAGCGAGATGCATGTCGACCGTCATTTGATCTTCCGAGTACTTTCCGCCCTGGTTTTCTTCCTTGACAGCCCCCAACCCCACAAAAGCCTTCCCCCAATGATATTCTTTCTTTTGTGAGGCTGATGTAGAGGATCGAGCAATGCTTGGGCTGGTGTATGACGAGTTGTAGGAGGTGGAATTGCCATAAGTACTAGAGGAGTAAGTTGATGATGCAGTTGGAGTTCTGTTGTAAGAAGAGTAGGAGGATTGTTGCGTGGAGGTGGGGGTCGAGTAGGTTGACGAAGAAACGGGATTTTCGCTTCCGTAACTGCTTGAAGTCGTGTTTGAGCCTCCGTAGCTAGTGGCCGAAGTGTTAGAGCGTTCATAGGTGTTGGAAGGTGGGGTAGAAGTTCCTGATCCTCCAGAGCTGTAAGTAGACCCAGTTGCACCCCCTGCACCACTACGTGCCCCTGGTCTGCCCATCGAACTGTAACGAGATGGAGTGCCTCCAGCGTTGTTAGAGCTCATACCAGGAGGAGGGACAGACGCATTAGAATTGCTGTATGAAGTATCTCTCTTGTAATCAGAGGAATACCCAGTCCCACCGGTCCTGCCAGCCGCAGACGAGTTAGAGTATCCCCCAGTATTCCCACTGGCATTACTGTTGTAAGTAGGCGAAGAGTAGCTTCCAGGGGCTGACGGACGGCGAGAGCCTACGCCAGAGTAAGCCGTTGATGAAGGACTGTAGGTGGATGTGGTAGGAGTAGAGCCGTTGGCAGCATAGCTTCCGTTGTTTCTGTAACTACCATCTCCCTCAGATGGATTGCTGGCAGCGCCATTTTCTCCACGAAGGCCTTGAAAGAAGCTAGTGGTATAGGTAGAAGAAGTAGCAGGTGGTTTATCGTTGGGATAGCGAGACATGATTACTCTTCACGGAAGGTGAAAGTGTTTATCCAATGAAATTAGAACCGAAATAGAAACTGTTTAAAACAAAGGGCTGAATTGTTTTAGACAAAGAAGGTATAGATGATAGATAATGGTGAGAAGGTTGACGTTCGAACGAGCACCTACGTAATGAACGAACGAGTGAGTTGAGTGAGGGTGCGAGAACAAAGAGATGATGGACTCGCGCGATGCCGTCGTCCCCTCTAATGATAATGAAAATAAATAATTGCGAGCCTTGACCTTGTCACTCGCATTATTTTAGGAAACCAATCAAAAGCCTTGGGTTAGGGTTGTCGTTACACATGCGGCCAATGAATTCTCTATTCGGACAAAATCAACTCACAGGTAGACGGAAGGAGGAAAGGGCCACCCGTCATCAACACGGAAAATCCATCGCGTAAATGAATACTTTGCTGACATAACGGAACGTAACGTGGAAATAGCCCGGATGCTACTTTTTTGATGCAGAGGAAGAGGAAGGAGGAGGTGAGGTAGGAGAGGACATGGACATGGGGACGGGTGCTGGAAGGGGTAAGAGTGGATGTTGGGGAAGAGCATTTCAAAAGAGGTAATTGAGGCAGCAGAATTTGTCCTTGAATGAGTTGACCCGCGTCATCCATACTACAGAATTTAAAGAATGAAAGCAACCTCGCACTTGTCTATAGTCGAAAGGTACTCAGCAATTATTGAAGTACTTGAAAATAATTTCTTCTGATAGGAGA
Organism: Chytridium lagenaria; assembly: GCA_025449115.1. Classification (NCBI taxonomy): domain Eukaryota; kingdom Fungi; phylum Chytridiomycota; class Chytridiomycetes; order Chytridiales; family Chytridiaceae; genus Chytridium; species Chytridium lagenaria. The sequence goes on from JAHLKC010000152.1 coordinate 67,226, forward strand.
AAAACACATTTATAATTATTAGGTATTTATTGAAAGAAGATGCATCATTTGATTAAATCCTCCAAAAAGAACCAAACCGTATGTGTTTATTATCTACAAGAAGAAAAAATCAACAAGGAAAAAAAAATCCTCCTCACCACTACCCATAATCACGGCAGCTCCCCCTGTCTCGGCGTCGACCCCATAAATCCTCTCAGCGCCTCAAAAGCCCCTCTCACCAATCTCCTCGCCCCACTCCCCTTCCCACCCTGCGTATCCACCACCAAAATCTCATCCTCCATCATCTCAGGGGGCATATGAAACTCGTCTACATCATCATCATCCACTTCCTCTCCCTTATCTTCAACGATAGAAAGAGATGATGATGTGGAGGAAACGCCGAATTCGTGGTCATCTACCATATCATAGTCGTGGTCAGCAGAGTGGCGGCGGGTGCGGGGCAGGAAGGAGACATCGGGGCCAATGGACATTCTGCGACGAGGTAGAGAAGAATGCTGGGGTTCACGAAAGGGATTGTGTTCCTATTATGTCAAATATAGAATATACCATTTAGTTTTGTAAAGAAAATGGAGAATGGAATACTGCTAAAGAAAGGCGCGAAAAAAATTTATAATCTTACCCATGCGGTTGTCACGACGTTAGAAGGTGGTGAAGGCAATGGCGGTTGCGGTGGTGGCGGTGAAGGCGTAGTCTCATGCGTTTTCGAGACTGCGCCTGTATCAACAACAGTTGGCGTCGATTGCTGATGCTGCGTTTGAGCTACATACGGATTCCTCCTGAACCGATGTCTTCCCCTCATGTCCCTCCGTTCCGGTGATGCAACATTCCCTATCCCACCACCCCCACCTCCATCCGAAGCCAAAGGTGGCGCAACCTGTCGATACGAAGCCTGCACAAGCCTCTCAAAGTCCGCAAGACTTCCACTAGCCGTGTCCGGAGTCTTTGACGAAAGCGGCGGATGTAGCTGGGAAGGAGGTGGAGGTAAAGGAAGTTGTACACGAAGCTTATGAGTGCCTGTTTCGAGATCTCTGACGCGTCTCCGATCCTTTTGAACAGACTCGTAAGGGTCTTCTTCATCGGGAACGCGATTTTCACCCGTTGATGAGGATTCGCTGGCGGTCTCAGCATCATCAAAATTGTCGTCATCATCGTCAGATATTTCCTCATCATTGGGAGAAAGTACGGGGGGCGGGGCAGTGATGGGGAGTTCTGGAGAGTTTTTGGGGGCCCAAAGACTCCAGCCGGCGATGGCGTTGGCAAGAGGATGAAGGGCGGCTGCAGCAAGCGTAAGCGCGCTCTTTTCATGGTCAGCGGTTGGAGGTGCTTGTTCAACCACATGACGCCGCCGTGAACTCCGGGGTTTCCGTGATTGCGTTAGTCTTGAAATACCTAATCGACCAATACCCTCACGCCCAAGAGATAGGTTGTTAGGGACAAGCGGAGTGAGACGCGACGGCTGAGCCCATTTTAACTCCAACCGTCCGTCCTTCCATGGTGATGCCTGATGTGTGGGTATTTTCAAATTAGCTTGAGGCTGAGCCTGCTGTGTAGGTGGTGTATCTACAATAATATCTAAGCTCGATGGCTCTTTTACCACGCTTAGCAGGGACGCTGGTGACACGGCAGGTGGTCTCGGAAGGAACATGGGATGATCCAGAGCAACTAGACCCGGTCTGGCAGGCGCTAGAAGCGGTAACACTGGCGCTGGAGGATTTGTGGGAGCCGGGTTTGCGGGAATGCTTGAGGAAGTGGCAGCAGGAGTAATGAATTGTGGTACCGCTAATACTTGACGCCTTAGCTCATGAAGAGGTAGGCGCATAGCGGGATCAAGGCAGAATACACGACGGAGGACACGATCGAGCTCTGGAGACAAATCAAATTGCCGCCTTAGGACGTCCGGATCTTTCCCTATAAACTGCCCAAAAATAGGGTCGGTTGCTGTTGCCTCATACCACTATATCAAAGACATTTAGTAAAGATTCCGTTATATAAAAAGTAGGAGAAAGTAGGAAAAGGAAACGTAGAACTTACAGGATTCTTCCCAAATAAAAGGTTGATAAGAATAATCCGAGGGCCCATATATCAGTCGCAGCAGGCGAATACCCCCTCGCACCGTCCGCCGAGGTGCAAGCTTCTGGAGAAAGGTAACGAGCTGATCCGCAGCCCATCTCACGAGACCAAGTATCTCTTGTGACGAGCCCAAAATCAGTGAGTTTCACAGTCATAGTAGAAGGATCGACTAGGCAGTTTTCCGGTTTGAGGTCTCGGTGAAAGTATCCGCGGGAATGACACTGCGCTAATCCGTCACAAAGCTGCCCAAAAACGTCCCGAACAACGGCATCGGGAAAACCTCCTTGTTGCATAATCGCTTCAAACAAGTCTTTACAAATGGGTCAGCACTTTTAGTGCAAGTGAAGGATCGGGTTGATCTGCTTACCCATCTCGCAGAACTCCATGACGAGTAACAACCACTCATCGTCAGTATCAATGACGCGGAGAAGCCGAACAATGTTCGGGTGTCCATTTAAAGCTTCAAGAGCCTGAGCCTCTCTCCGCTGCGCATTCCGCTTGACGGCATCTAAGCCTCGCTTCGGTAAACACTTTACAGCGCAATTACTTTGATGTACAGCGTCATACGCCAGGTATACGTGGGCAAAAGAGCCTGACAGAAATAAGGGTTAAGACACATTTAAGGTTCAGGGGAGCGCACATACCTTGACCGACAAAGTCAAGGAGCGTGATGCTGCCCGTCAACAGCGGCTCCAATAGCAAAAGGGGGAGGTGGGAGAGAGTCGCCATCCTGGACATCCAATGGTTTTTTCCGCTGTGGAGGTTGTTGAGTTTGTTGTTGCTGATGCGGATGAGGATGCTGTTGCTGCTGTTGCTGTTGTTGTTGTTGATGATTCTGATGCTGATGATGTTGTTGTTGATGATGATGTTGCTGGTGATTGTTATGGTGGTGATGATGATGTTGAGTATGATGAAGTTGCTGTTGAGAATGATGGGGAGGATTATGCCAGGGTAAAGATTCTCCATCGATCATCGTTGCTGCAGTAACCCTTCCCCTAGGACCCCCACCACCCATACCTCCCCCGTCCCCTTCTGAAGCTGCTACGGCCGTAGAGAGTGTACTGGCATCATCCCATCCTCCGGAATGCGGTAGTGAGAGTCGAGGGTGGCCATGAATGATGTAACACCAAAATCCCAACGAAAAGGAGCAACGTGTTTGAGGCTCACTTGACCTACTTTGCAGAAAAGGGTTTGTATTATTTTGGGGCAAAAGTAAAAACGGTACATCATGGGAGGGTTTATCGCAAAAGTGGAGATGCAAGAAATATGGTGCAAAATAACTATAGAGATAACTAAAATATGATAGGCGATTTGGCTGGTGCGAGTACTGCTTTGCTACAAAAATGGGATTTAGTGAGAGGAGAATCCAAAAAAACACGGTGCAAAAGGCGAAGTTTTGGAGTGAGATACAATTTACACGACACGAGAAACCCTGGTGACAGAAATGGCAGCACCATCACCAAGGACAACGGAGGGGTAAACAACAGCAGGGAGGTTCCGGAACGCTACACCAAGTCCACACCTCCAACATCAAATGACACGGTTCTGGCTTCCATATCGACTTTGACTGTGATCGGAGTACCACGCGAAAAGGTGACACCACGCGGCAGTCTTCCAACAAAGATTCGGCCAACACGGAGAGTGCCATCGCTCCAAAGAGACCAGCCACCATCTTCTCCAACGTATTTTGAAATGGCAGGAGGCGACGGCACCAATGTTGTGGAAGCGGGTCGCGAAAGATGGTGGTGGTGATGGTGATACGCATTATCAGATTGGTAATGATGGTGTTCAGGCAACGGCGGGAATGGAGGAAGAGTGGGAAGTCCAGGTGTTGGGCCATAATGTGCTGGAGTGACGGGTGTTTGAATGTCATCTTCAAAATGTCTCGAATCAAGAGAAGAGGGGGGTCGCAATGGGAATGGTGGAAGGCTGCCTGTGGGCGAAAATACCCCTGTCATCTGCGGGGTCATCGTTGGTGAGGGTGGTGCACCATCCATCCAAGCTCCGCCAATACTACCGCGATGATGAAGATGGTCCATACTTGCGCGACCGGACAATGCTGGCGGTGAAATGTAACCTGAATTTGACATGGGCGTCGTCGGCCATTTGTGGAGTCTCACGACCTCCTGGGGCAAAGGTGCTTCTGATAGCATCACCCATGCTTCCAAATGCTGCGCCAATAAGAGAGAGGCGTGATCCAATACCTCTTTTTGAAGACCCACCACCCGCGGTCGCCGCCAATCCAGGTACAGAGGCCGCCGGTGAAAAGGCAGTTCCAGATCCCATAGTAGCATCTGCAGAGACACCAATACCAATAAGACGCTCCCTTGCAGTCGGAACGACTGTCCATGTATAAATAGAGGCCTGAACGGAGGGGGCTCCGAAGCGCAAAATGTGACGGAAAGCGCAGAAATAGCAGCGGCAACCGCTGGATTCTGTAGAGGCAATTGACCTGCACCACCTCCAGCAAGTTGCATCACGGTCTCGAGATGCTGAAGAGCTTCTGGCCTTTGCCCAGAGGAAATGGACACGGCTCCATGGCCAGCCTTGGGGTTCGGCACCAGGCTTCTCTTGCCATTTAAACCGCACGGTAACGGCATCCATAGTGAAGCAGAAGGTGACGACAATACCTCTTTCTGTAAAGCTGCTGCTCTGTAGAGGCTCAATAGATGACGATCCGATAAAAGTCCCGATGGCTCGACTTCTTCAATCAGGTCCTGAGCTGAAATACCAGTCAGGTCCAAACTAGCAAGAACCTTTGAGCGTGCGGCTTTTCGAGGAATTTCTCTCTTAACTGATGGTGTGGAGCGACGATTTTGGGCACTGTCTCTGAGACTGGATGCAGTGCCTCGTCGTCTTAATCCCAGGTGGTTTTGGGATAATGATAAGGAACGAACCTCATCAACGGAGGGGCGGTGCTTCAAAATGTTGGATGTGGATATGCGGTTGGGGGTAGATGTGGTGTATGTTGCAGCGGTGCTGTTAGAGAGATAACTTTCCCGCTTGCGGTTGTTGCGTTCTGTGGTTGATGTCGGAGATGAAGGTGCAGAAAAGGCTCTGCTGTTTCCGTCTTCTCCTCCAACTTCCTCCTCCTCCTCCTCCTCTCATCTTCTTCACCATCTTCATACTCTCCTGCATCTACTAGATCACCCTCTTCATGGTCATAGTTGATTTGAGTTGGCGATGTACCATTAGACTCCAGTGGGGGCTCCGAAACCTCCGGTGAGAGGTTTTGCGGTGTGGGGGCAATCCGTCTTCTTGGTTTAAGATCTCGGACCCATGAGCCACGCACGTACAAGCCGGAATCTCCCGATGGGAGTCTCGAGATGGGCAGGAACGGCGTTAACAACCTTGATAAGGGTTTCTAAACGTCCACCAAGGAGCCCCAAAGATCTTCAGATCCAGTGCCATGACCAGAACCACCATTGCTTCCTGTTCCAAACATGACCCAAAAGTAGGGAGCGCAACCGACCAGCAGATTGTCGAGCCCATACCCTTCCGCAGCCACCCACATCTCTCGACAGGTTTCACGGTCATGAAGCTCCATCGCAAGACGATGAAATATGTTGACAAAGCACGCATGGTAAGCCGGGGACCGCTCATGTACGCCCAGATACTCTGTGACCCTATATGCTTCCAGTACCAGGCGCCAGTCGTCCGTTGTTGGTGATGTAGCCTCATCTTCCTCTTCTGCCGTATACAAGAACCGCCGTACTATCCGGAAAGCGTCGGCTGGAAGTAACGGAGATCGGATGTTAGAATGATGGCAAAAGAATGCAAATACTCACGATCAAGATGGCTCAAGATGACCCTCTCTTGGGTCCCTGACTGAAAAAGTCGCCGAAAATAGTCGCTTCTTGCAATCAACATTATTCTTTTCGATTCCAAATACCATGAAAGACAGTCAGCATACTTATGCGGCAGTAAAAAGAGCTGGCATCATGCTATACCTGTGGGAGTGGAATTCCACTTGATCGTCACCGACGATGACAGTAGTGTCTGCTGAGTTATAATCGTTCATAAGAGCAAGGAGGTCATTGCGAAGGCGAATCTGCGTGGTGTAAGCAGCAGGTGAAACCTGTGCTCCGGATATAGGTGGCTCTTGGGTAGGTCTGGTTGTTGGCGTGGTTGGCGGAGCTTGCAGAATGGAAGAACCGAAGAGGGAAGACAGGAACATGGAGGACCGCTTTGAAGACATTTGCGGGGATGTAGGTGCTGATGAAGACCTGCCCATCGTCGCCATCTGTCCTCGCATAGATGCGCTGTGCATGGCGGTTTTGAAGTACTCAAAAAAAGAGGCTCCTATACACTAGGGGTTTTTTTCCCCTCTTGTTGACTGCACCACGTTGAAAGTAATTAAGTATCAAATTTGAATTTGATTGTGATCAAGCCATGTACCCGTCAAAAAAATACTTCCAGAAGATTAAGTGTTGGAGACATGGATACACTATACTATACTATATTTAGGTACGAATTAACAAAGTATCACGAGGAAGAGTGTGCGTCAAGTATGACCTTGGCCACTTCCATATGGCCGCGTTGCAAGCTCATTTGAAGCGCTGCAAGAACATGTTTAGGCATCCTGCGCTTCATCCTGTCCTTTGCCACCCCATCACTATCCAAATCATTCGCGTCCACATTATTTTCAATCACATTCGTATCTCCAAGAAGAAGCTCCACCATTTCAGAGTGCCCATTCCTTGCTGCCCATTTCAGCGCTTCATAATCTTCTGCGCTCACGTCCACCTTCCCAGTCGCAAGGAGCAACTGAACAATTCCTTTGTGTCCGTTTCGGCATGCCCATCTGAGCGCCTCACTTTTTTCCGCCGAAGGGTCAACCCGTCCTGAGTCCAGAAGGCAGCGCACCACCTGCGGTTTGTTTAATAATCATATATTACCAATCGAAAAATAAGATAAATAATACCTCGGTGTGTCCCTCCAGACACGCCCAACGAATAGCGTCATTATCGTCAGCAGAAGGATCACATTTCACTGATCTTCGTCTCCTGATACTATCCAGCTGTTCTCGGGTCAGTCCAGCCCTACCCACTTTCTCGTCTTCATAATTGGCCAAGTTCGTGGATTCTTGGGATCCAACGTCCAAGAGTATTTGCACAATCTCACTATGACCATTCCGAGATGCCCATCGGATTGCGCAATCGTTAGGAACAGAAGGGTCCACACTTTCTTGAGCTACCAAAAAGCGCACCACCTTTGAAAAAATTACAATGATAAACAAAGATATAAGAAAAAAGAAACGTCGCAAAGAATAGACTAGGCAACGAATAAAATAAACCATAGTGTTGAATACAAGAGAAAAAAAGAAACGTCGCAAAAAGGAACTAGGCCATGCAATTAAAGACAAAGAAAGAAATGTAACCTCAGTATGGCCATTCAATGCAGCCCATCTCAGTGCGTAATTGCCTAAGGCTGCTGGATCCACCTTTCCCTTATCGGTCAACACAACCATAACTTCCAAATGTCCGTTCTTCGCAGCCATCCTCAGAGCGTGATGCTCAAAGGCTGAGCAATCTACAGTAATTACAGGATTTCCAGCCTCGTCACTCATCGTTTCTCCACCAACTGACTGCCTAGCGGCACTCAGTTGAAGCACAGATTCGGTAGCGTCTGTTTCACCCGAAGAGATTTGACGATTTAAAGGTTGATATGCCGTAGGAACCCGAACACGGTCGAGCAAATATCGAAGGCAACCAGCATGGCCTTCTTCAGCAAGCAGGGCAACAGCCAAATTAGCACTTGCGGCTCGCTCAGCTTCTTGAATCGATGTAATATCACGAACTTCCTTATCGTCATTTCCACGCAGAATAAGATTTTTTGGAAGACGAAGAATTTCAGAGAGAAGGTCCTCTCTCCCAAAACGACATGCCCACAAAAGTGCCATGTTGGCGTCATCGGTACCTGATAAAGGAATCTATTGCAGTATCGTCCACCAAGCGTGGTATGGATTTCCTTCTTCTTAAGTCCGGACGGTCACCTAGCAAAGACTGGCTCTCTGCATCTGAAAACATGTTCGACGGCGCGCACTGAGTATTAAAAAACCGTGGACTTCGCCTCCATGCCATGTACTCCATAATGACATTGCTGATACGGTCTTCAAGGCAATTTTTGGGATCGCGATGTGGCGATGATGGTAATGATGTGCGTCCTTTTGCAAGACACTGCTCCTCGTTTGGAAATAATGTACCAGAGCTAAGCTCTTTCAACGTGCCTGCACGCACCAACTTGACGTTTCCGTTGGCATTGGTTTCGTTGGGAATCCCTGGACGTCGAACAGGCTCGGAATGGGATTTATGCCTTGATGATGAGAAGCTTGGAGTATCACCCCTCACTGTGGAGGCTGTAGTCCGTATCTGCAGGTGTGACTGGCATAGAAGCTGTAAACTTGTCGATTGAGCAGTAGTTGACGTCGTGTTAGATGAGATTTGTTGGATCCTTTCAACGGAATCATGGATCTATCGACTTTTAATATGCATTAGGCGCTGTTTGTAACCGGGAGAAGGTGTACTCACACTTTGGATAGATTGATACGAGAATGTCCCAAGTTATGCCGAATTCAACAAATGCGGCAAATAGGTAGATATCCGCAAGTCCAGCCCAAGGAAGATTCTTGAGTCCCTCCATCTGCCTCTTGGCATGTAAAAGGCTTCTTACAATATCCTCAGCAGCTGCAGCGTCTGACGCAGTGGAATTGCGGGATGAGGCAGAAGACACTGAAGTTCGAAAGGACTGATCCTCGAGGCAAGCCTGCGTTGTATCGGAAATAATAGAAGTATCCAAGATGAATGGGCTCGGCATCATGTCAACAGCTAGCTCTGATGTTACTGGCGCATCACCAATCGCCACTGAGGATAGAACCTGCAAAGGTCCAGGTGAATCACGCTCCTTTCCCTTCAACTTTGCTTTATCTGACACGGATATTCGGGTTGCCGAATGTCCCAGGTTTCGAATTTGGATTCTTGCAAGATTTAGCGAGACATCAATATCGCGACGAAGTCGAACAGTTGTAGAACGAATCCGCACCGTGTCAGTTGGACTGATGAAGCGACAGACATTGGCCAGAAGCTCTGTAGGCAAAGACGATAGCTGTGCCATTGCGGGCGATTGCTGCAGTTCAATGGTCCCTTAGGCGTAGACGCCGCCGATTGAGAACGTTTTGTCCAAGTTGCAGTGCAATTGCATGACTGCTTTCCATTGCTCCTGTATTCTGGAATATTCCTGAGTTGTTCCAAAAATGGTTATATCACAAAACAGGGGGACCAACCAAAAAGGCCTCGAGGCGATTAAAAGATTACCATGGGTTTGAGGGCGTCCTCGTTTTCTACCCGCTCTTTTATTAGTCATTCTCCAGTTTAAAGATTAATTTCATAAAAATATATGTAGGGTTACCTCTGGTGCTCTACTCCCCGCCCCGTACCATCTCCGCAGCAAATGTAAATCTATGGAAAAATATTTGACCTACTGCGCAAGAAGAAAGTGTCAGCAATTTCCGTCGGGGATAGATTCTATTTCTATAGTTCACGATGGTCTCGCTTTGAGGGAGGGATCCCGCATTGTTTTTGTTGAGCAACTCTAGGAGCGCTTTAAAATGAGGAACCCGTCGAAGGCTGCTGGTAGATGATACCGAATTTGCGTATAATTTCCCTCAATCGTCAGTCAGTAACTTAATTAACCTGACGGAGAATTGGATCTCCAAAAACAAAGTTTGAGCACCATTGTTTTATGGTCCTTTCTCTAAGGGATTGACGGTCACGGAAAGTACTGGGGGAAAACAGAGCAATGTTTCCGCAGCGAATCTATACAACATTAAGTTCATAAACAAATTCAGAGATCTATCAGCAACCATGGCGACTTCAATCGATCCCAAGGTGAGAAGAAGACCCATGACGGCGTTAGCAACTACATATCATACTGACTCTGGTTGTTTTCGCCACAGGGGTTCTCAATCCAATTTGGTAAGAATCTTGCTTATTTTGTTTTAAGTTCTAGTCTGCAGCCTCCTAATTGCAGAAAGTTAGATCCCCAAGCATGGTCACAATGTACGCACTACATGCGGTGGCTCTCCTTTGCATAGGCCTGTCTATGGCTGGATCGCTCCATATGGTGTTCTGGACCGTCAGAAAAGGAAAATATAACACCATTGGTAAATTCCCTTTTATCGTAGCTATCGCCCTAAATACAGTCATATAGGCGAGAGGTTTCCTTTGTATGTCGCAATCCTGGATTTCCTATGGAGTGTGGTTCATAGTATAGACCACATATACATGATGGTGGCGGCTGGTGCGAACCCCCCTCCTGCCATGTGCTCCGCAATCGGAGCCATTCTTTCGGTAAGGTTCAAAAATGAGGAAATGAATCTTAACAACTCGGCTTTATCAGCTTTTTATGCTCGCGCAAGTTATGCTCTTGAATCTCATTGCCGTGTCCATGTTCTTATCCGTGTATATGGGATGGAACTTGTCCTATGGAAGTTACGACTGGGTTCTCGGTGTGCTCACGTTTGGGGTTCCCATTGGTTATGTTATTGTAGGATGTAAGAAATTTATGCAGTTTTACAGCATCAATTAACCGTCTTTTATAATAATATTTTCTTTACGTGACAAAAAAAATAGTGAGCGTGAATGCTTTTGGAGCTGTAAGTTTGTTGTTTATTTTTCATCCCATGTCAGTCTTGTAACTTTTATGGACAGGATCTCTATTGGTGCTTCTTAAACGTTGACAAATCTTCGGGCCAAATATTTTGGATCATTACTCTAATATCAGCATGCGCCTGTATCGGCCTTCCCGCACTCTGGTAAAACCCAACAACCACTAAAGCCCGCATCTTCTCACACTTTTTTAAGCTACTACATGATCTTCCGCAAGCTCGCCCAATCCAAGAGCTCATTCAGCGCAGGCGGCGAAAGTACCAACAGCGCTGGACAGAGTTCCAACGGGATAAAGGGCGGTGCCACAACCGTAAACCCCGCAACAAATAACAGTGCTGTGGGCGACCAGATCCAAAAACGTAACAGGAAGATCGTGGAGAAACTGTTAGGTGAGTATTTATTAACGTCATAAATATTTATTTCTTTATTGCAGAATACGAGTTGGCTTTGATCGCCACGTTCTCATCGCTCATATGCTACGGCATTAGTATTGTCATCTTTCGGCAAGAGCCCATCGGTCTCGTGTTCTGGGTCGTCATGTCCATTAACAGCGCAGGCTGGTTTAACTGGGTGGTAAGTCACTTTTCTAAACGTAGATGATCTATCTAATCTTACTACCGGTCAAAGGTCTTCCTTATCCAAAATCAGCGCGCCAACAAGAGTACACATGCCGACGTTGAGATGTCTAAAAGGAATGCAGCGGGAGGAGCGCCAATAACTCGGCCAGGGAGCTTCACAGCTCTGCCAAGGAGCTCCCTGACAGCTCAAAAGACGCCCGGAAGAAAAATAAGGATGGAGAGTGGTGAAAAAGTTTATTTTTGACATGGCCGTTCTTACTTTCTGTACCATACTGTCACCATATAGTTGCTTATAAGTTTTACACATTTGTTCTTGTAATTTGTTTGCTTAAACTAATAAACATAAGTCATTCTTCTCGATTTTATTCGATGGAGTATTTCTTCTTTCTTTTCCTCCTTTCCGCCATCATATAAAGTAACAAGGATAGCTTGCCGCATATTTTATTCACACAAAAGACAACCAAGATGAATGAGGGGCTGACGCCGGAACTTCCCAACCTCGCAGGTTTTAATAACAGCAAAAAAGGAAAGGGCAGATAAATAACACACATATGAAAGGGGGAATATACACCACAAAATATAAAGGGTGGGTGGGTTCTACAAATATTTAAATAACCAACAATCACCCAATAGACATAATGAAGTTTGACCCCATCTGCTCCTTATCTTCTGCTGTCACCTCCACCTTCTGCACTCTTACTATGTCAATCCCCGAAGCAGCCCCTCCCCCTGTCGCCATAGCAACGGTAGCATGGTCCCCTCCAACAGCAGCAGACGAAGCCCTAGCAGCATAAAACGCCGCCTTCTCTTTTCGAAACGCTGCCCGTTCAACAGCAAGCATTTTCTTCTGCCTCCCCAAATCCTCGCGCTCTGCAAGCACAACCTTCTCAATATCACCAAAACATTGCATTTTAAGCGCCATCTTTTGAAGCTGTAATTCAATGACACGCTCAACGAGGCGTCGACATTCTTCTTCTTGCGTGTGGGCAATGGTAAAGGCACGGGCGGCTGCAGCACCAAGAGCTGTGGCAGCAGATTTCTCGAGGAGGGAAGATGTGCGGGAACCGTCGTGAGCAGACAGGGCGGTTTCAATCGCGACTTTAGCTTGTTCCGCGTCTACTTCTTCTTGTGTTTCAGTTTTGACGGGTCCATCTGCTTCAGGAACAGGTATAGAAGGCTGCTCTTCCGCAGGTTTCTCAGTTGCTTTATCATCAACTTGCATAACGTCAGTAGGGGGAGCAGCGGAAGTGGCGGAGGTTGGTGCTGGTGTTCCCTCTGCGACGGGGATATTGTCTTTAACCTCACTAGGATTTAATTCATCAGTCTTAGACTCAACCGTCTCCTTTGCTGCATCCACCTCCATAACAACATTGGCCTTCTCCTTGTCACCACCTTCCTCCTTCGTCACCTCCTTTGCAGAAACTGCATCAGCGACAGCTTTCTTTTCAGTCAGCTCAGCCGAGCCATTCTGAAGCATGTCAGTGGCAGCCTTTGCGGAAGCCTTTGCGACCTCGGGTTTAACAACGGACGCTAGCATGGCCACGACACTCAAAATCGGGTTGTCGGAGACAGAAAAAGGGAACATTGAGAAATGAAGCGGCCCAAGGTTTGCCCCAGACTCTTCCAAAAATGGATCCTCAATAGGGAGGTCAAGGAACTTGAGAATGCATTGGTCCTTTGTGCGAGTTCCAACGTGATCAGCGATGCGATCCCAACTTTCAGGAAACATTTCAAGACCCTCAAGAAGGAGAAGGGTTTCTTGGTCGTTCCAGCTGGCCTTGTCTCCATGAAGAACCGCTTGGTCCCTCTCATCGCGTCTTGCAAAATCTCCAGCGTTAGCACTAGAGGGATACCGTCCCTCAAGGTAACAGTTACGACACAACACGAGATCTTTTGTTTTTGTCGAGTAGAAGTAAAGGTCCGAGCAGGCTACCCCACAAGTACGGCAAGACGATTTGGTCTTCTTGATGATGACGGGCCAGACTCATCCATGGCGTCATCGTCTGTCTCATCGGGACCACGCTTCAAGGAAGCGGCTTGCGAGGGCAGAACGGTGGGTGGAAGGGTGGGAAGTGGTGTTGGAATTACAGGGCCTTTGTTTTGGGAAGAAGCTTCCCTCGCTGTAAAAGAAACGTTTGGACCTAATGGCTGGAATCCACGCGGTGTGTCGGCAGTCACTCTAAAGTGACCAGTGTATGCCGGCCCAACAACAACAGGTTTCGAGTCCGGGTCAACCTTGAAAAAAGGAGAAAAAAATAAGTTAGATTCACAAAAAATGAATATAACCCAATGCGCGCGAACCTGATAATTAATAAGGCCCCATTGTTCTAAAAAGTTGTGCACGCGAATGATGGAGCAAACGTCACCCGCAAGATTTCTCCTACAAGCAGTAATGGTCAAATATTCTGTCGGGTTCAACCGATAAGTGTTGATAATAAAGTCCCGGTAATCCTTGTACACCTGCGGCGTCTTGCTCTTATTCCTTCCATTAAAAAACTCGGGAAGAGCCTTTTTCTCAGTGTCATGAATGGCTGAAAGGGAGAACCATGCAGCATACGACGGCACAATGATATCACTGTTCTGAATAGCAAAACCTTGGCCTCCGTTGGTAACGTTGTTCAAGATCCCTGACGACAACGTTATCACCTAACTCGGATGTCGAGTTTTGAGGGGGAGGTCCAGGAGTCTCTGACTTGACTGCTGGCTTGACGTCCTCTTCAAAGGCGGATGAGTGATGACGTAGAGAAGCTTCAAACTCACGGTTGTTGGGTTCTACATCCATATCAGTAGACGGGTTATAATCTTCCGAAGCGTCATCACTGTCGTCTCCAGCTGAATCGGGCTTATCATTCTCCGTCTCTCCAGCGTCATCCATTTCCTCATCTGCATACCAACAGGAACATTGTCGGCCTCACGGCCACTAACGTTGTCCTCTCCATCCTGAGGAGGTACACCTCTTGTATCGAAGGAGATTGTTCAGTCTGATGCGCTCCAAGGTCTTGGACAGGCTCCTTGTTCACCCCCGGAAGCTCCTCATCCGGCAGTTGCTGAGAGTCCATCGTCAAGCTCTTTGTTTTTTGCAGCCAGCACAAAAATTTCACTTTCGTCTGGACATGCGATGAGGCAGCACTTCCAAAGCAGATACTGTACAGACACTTTAAGAATAGTCGGCTTCTACATACATCCTTTTCTATGCGTTATTCTACTGTGCTGAATCGTATTATCTCCATTTTAATTTACCATCGCTTTCCCTTCAGGATGTGTGTGTATGTGGTGCACTTTTCGTTTTTTTGTCCTTTTTTTTCCCCAATATCGTTTTCACCTTTCATAACCACCTTGCAATAAAGAAAGAAATCCCAACAGCTTTTCCTACCATCGTTCTAGTGTTTTCCTTATATCAGCTGTATAAGCTGTTTTTTAATTGTTTATTTAACTCCATTAAAAAAAAAGTAAAAACTTTGACAAACCATGCCTACCGACGACGACGACGACGTCCCCCAGCTATCCGCCGACACTCTCGCCATCCTTCAATCCTTCCTAACAGAAAAACAAGAAGTCGAAGAAAAGTTTGAAAAACTCCGATCAGCCGTTCACATTGAAGCCGATGCGGCTGCAGAACGAGCGAAACAAGAGCTGGACGTGAAGGATTTTGGAGAAGACTGGCAGTAAGTCTATTTATCACATGTAAGTCCATTCTAATAAACATAACCCTCAGATTGAGTCCAATTCTGGGTGAGTTGATGAGCCGATGATCGTTTTTGACACTGACCGTCAAAAAAGTATGATGATGATACAGCGAACAAATTAGCAAAGGAAGCCTTGGACGCAACGGCAGATGGCGGCAGTATCGCCTGTGTTAGTTCCCCCTCTGTCTTTATCAAACTCATGGTAAAGGCCATCTATCTACGCAGACTAACATACCAAGAAAATGGACTTGAAATCCCGCAACATCAACGCATACGTTCTCGAATTCGACCGTCGTTTCGAAGTCTACGGCTCCCATTTCCTTTTCTTTGATTTCAACCAACCCCCCTCCCACCTCTCCCACGAATCCTTTTTCGACACACTTGTCGTTGACCCACCCTTCTTGTCGGACGAATGTTGGACCAAGACGTCAGAGGCGGTTCGATGGCTTGCTAAATCGGTGGGAGAAGGAATGGAGTGGAAGACCAAGTCTAAGATTATTGTGTGTACCGGAATGGTGATGGAGAAGAAGATTGAGGCAGAGTTGGGGTGTAAGGTGACAGCGTTTAAGCCTAGACATAGAGGAGAGAGATTGCGGAATGATTTTGGATGTTTTGGCGAATTACAAAGGACATGGGGTTTTTAAATGAATAAAAATCTGCCGGTTGCCACTGGCATGTTTGCATGAGTTGTTTTACAATAGCTGTAAATGCTTTGGGTACTTGATGGTCAAAACCCTTTTACTTTTCTTAGGTGTCTGTTGTCATACTATTCTTTTAATGGCATTCGATTTAAACTCGTTCTAGCTATTTTAGCAGACGCTAATACAGTTATCCCACATAAATAAAAACTCGCAGCAGTATGTAAGTATTAAGCAACAGAGAAAAAAATTTAAAAATAACATGCAATAAACTCAGGCCTTTGACTGCTGCATGAGAAAGCCATTCTCCAAAAAGTATTTTAACACCAGTTTATGGCCAATTTTTTATAGAATCAGGGGACATCTATTCGCAAACCTAATCATCTGCCACTCAGGAAACCTCTCAAGAATTATAAAGATGTAAAAAAATACGAACTAAAACGTGCCAGTATGCGTGTATCAGCCATGATGATGCAAAAAAAAGAAAGACGGGAAAGGGGGCAGACCAAACAAAGGTAAAGACAAAGAGCGTTAAATTCCCATCAATCTTCCGAAAACCTATTAGATCCTCCCACTCCTCTCCCTCCATCCACCACCAAATCCACTTCCAACCCTTTCACCACAAAATTCTCCATAACACACCCAACCTTAACCCCTCGACATCCTCTCACATGCAACCTCTTCAAACTCCTCCAAGCGCCTTCACAAACCGCAAGACACCCTTCTCGGTGACGCCCTGCACGCCATCCAAGAATACCGTATGGATGGATGGGAGCGATGAGAGTTTTTGAAGGACGTGGTCGGTGAGTCCGAGATCGCCTGTGACGTCTAGAACACGGAGACGAGGGGAGTGGAGAGAGAGGTGGATGAGGGATTGGGATTCTGGGGAGGAATTGAGAAAGTGGGCGGTGGTGGTGGAGGCGCGACGTTGAGGAGGAAGTGGGGTTTGTTTGAAGGAGGCTCGACGAGGGGTTGAGGATCGACGGGGAGAGGGAGGAGGGGAAGTTGGGCAGTGGGAGTTGTGGGATGGCAAGGCGTCGAGGTTTTTGCGAGACGGAGAAAGAGGAGATTGGGGCAATTGTTGGCGATGGCGTAGTGGTTTTGGGAAAGGTGAAGGGAAATTGAAAATCGGCCCATCTGGAAAGAAAAGTGGGTGAGTGAAAGGGGTAACGAAGATTGGAGGAAAAACATTCGTCGTATGGTGCACAATATGAAAGCATAAAAGTATGAAGAGAGTATGTAATCAAAAGAAACCAACTTACTGCAAATTCTTACAAGCCGCTGGTATATTCGCCAAATCCTTATCACAAAAACTCCCCATAGCACTCGAGATCTCAATCTTCTTCAACCTCAACGCCATGCCCGGGTCACTCACCAATCATCGAGATACGGTTGACAGGTGTCGTAGTTTGACATCAGAGTCGAGGATGATGGGTTGAACATCTTGAGGGTGAGCTCTCGTAGCGTTGTGCAGGATTTGGAGAGGGCGGAGAGGGAGCGTTGGAAAGCTGGAAATGGTGCATAAGAAGGGACTGAAGATGGGCACCAAGGGCGGGGGCGATGGGGAGAAGAGCGTCCGGGGAGAAATCTTCGCCGTTGAGTTCGAGAAACCTGAAAGAGATTGAGGTGGTTAGTCTTTACATTCAATATTTGGTCGACATTCCAAAGCCAAGCCCCCTTTCCTCCTCCAACAAAAAGGAAATTCATAACAATAAGACCACCAAAACTGGTCATCGTTTAAATAAAAAACTCCAAGATGTTTTAAAGTAAATAGTTGAATACTCACTCCAACTTTTTCACAGCCTTCACAACCCCTCCAGCCCCATCTCTTTAAACACATTCGTATGTTTTACTATGAAACTTAAGCGCCTTCAACTTCATCAAAGCCCCAGCATCCACAAGTGTCTTAAAATGTTCCGCCGTGACTCCAATATGGATCGTCAAGTCCAGAGTATTCAATTTAGCAAGTAACGAAGCGCCTACAAAACACGTGAGTAAAGAGGAGATATGCGACGAGGAACGTTACATTGACACAACGCCGGGATGATGTTCCGATCGACTACGAGACTCAAGGTTTTCAAGTTTAAACAGCCGGTGAGGAGGGTTTCGAGGCCAGTGGAAGGGAGATCAAAGAGGACCATGTTGAGGCGAAGTGTCTTAATATAAAATGAGTACGAGGTGTTTTTTTTATGGGAGTGTGTTTACTTCGAGGAATGGACATATGCGGACGATTTTACCCATGTCCCATTGTTGCCATGTGCACCAGAGGAGCCAGAAACCGCGTGTTTGGATGCGGGAGTCTTCACCTATGGAGACTTCTTTTATGGGGAGTGTGGAGCGGGGATGGTCGTTGGAGATAGCCCATGGATAGGATTTGATGCGGCCTGGGAGGGATGAAAGCGGTTATTGAGAGTTTTTCATTTCCATTTAAAACGCAAAGCCACAGCGTTCATAGATAACAAGTTGAAATGGAGAGAAGAGCTAAAAAACACTCAAATGATATCATAAGCAATAAACGACACGATGAAGAATACTTACAACATCCCATAAGATTCAAAGACGTCAACCCATTCATCTTAAACAACCTCTTCACCCCGACATCCGTAACTTTAAAAAATAACTCAAATTCAAAGCCCTCAACCACCCTACAAACCTCGCCAATATCTCCAACCCCATATCATCAACCCCATCACAATGCGACAAATCCAGGCTCACGAGGTTTATCAACACCCTGAGATAATACAACGTCCCACTCGTGACAAGCGGGCATCCGTTGAGACTCAACGTGGTGAGGGATGGCGCGAGGAGGGATGATACATCGGGATGGGAGAAGGTAACGGGGTCAAAGAAGGTGCAAGAAAGGTCGAGACGGGTTATACGGGAAAAACGGTGAGGGCGGTCTGGGGAGGGGAGGGTGACAAGAGGGGTAGTTGGGATGAGGAATGGGTTGAAGAGGGAAGCGGTGGAGGTGAGACGGAGGAGAGTGGCGTTAACGTTTTTTCGGGAATCCGGGTCGAGGTCCATAAACTTTTCACCGCCCAAGGTTTGGCGGTTAGAGAGGTCGAGGATGCGCCAAAGACCTGGTGAGTTGTAAAGGACGCGGTTCACCTTTTTTTTGTTGGCAGAGTTGATGTTAGACTCGGAGCGGGAGAAATCCTCGAAAGGAGGACTCTAAGCTCAAGACGGAACAAGCGATCCCAATTCAACCCCTCAATACACAAATTCAACACCACGCACTTAACATCTCCAATCCAATTCCCATCAAATCAACTCAACCTCTCATCACTCACCGTCGACTCACAAGACAACACCGACACCTCGTCTTTGCATCCACAAGCAACAGAACCTACATAAAGACGGTCAACGAAAGCCATCCCTCAACCCTCACCTCATGAACCACCTCAAAAGGAAGCACCGAATCCGCATTAAACTCCACAGCTCCTTCAACAGCCACAACCCTCTTTTTTAGGTAGCCGGGGACGATCTTACGTTTCAGCCCCATGATCGAGCGATGGACGTTGAGAGAATGGAATAGGATGGTGGCCCAGTTGGGGAGAGTGGTTGGAATCGGTGGAAAGGTCAACTAAAGATAATGAAAGACGGATAAAGCGCGGGGTATGTTAAGAACTACAACGTTCAGGAGATGCAGGTGAAGGGGCTTGGGGTTGAGAAAATGGTTTTGAGCCCCTTCAGAGAGCGTTACTGGGGAATGGGAATAGGCGCAAGATCACCGACAAGTTTTTAAAAAACCAATTTTTCGTTTTCGTCATATCCCGAAATGCCCCATTTGGCTGGATGTGGGTGAACGGTATTGGAGGGCTTCATTTTTTTTAAACCGGGACAGAGCATGCGTTTGTTTGATAAACGCATATAATTGATAGCATAATAGAAAATAAATAGCATCCCAATTCACTTTTATTTACATTATATTGAATCCATACAACGCCCGTAATTTATTAGCAGTCCACCCCGTCTCTCAATACAACAGAAATCATTCTCTGTTGCTAAAACATATCCACAGAGCTGCAGTCACGGCAGCCAACATTAATGGCCTATTCGTTTTATGACAGCTGTGGCGCGCTCTTCTACTTACACGTCGGCCACCGAAGGACATTCCAGATGATACGTTTCTAGTTGAACTTTTCCCCTCTATTATTGATTGGAGTTGCCCTATTTATCATAGTATCGTCCAGAAATCATTTTCTTTGATTGGGTCTGCTTTTGTTTTTTCTAGTCTAAATGCATATGCATGCAGAACTTGGAAGATGTCGGCCTCGCAGGTTCACGCAAACTCACAAAAAATTCATGACTAAATATATATAACTGACGTTTAAACAGCTAATAAATCCGCGACTTTGGATCGCTTGTTAATATCCAGCCCGCATCCGTATAAATACATCTATTAAATAAGGAGTGGAGGTGGTATCGCTAAACCACCTCTTCATTTCTATATGAAAGCCATCCATTCAACATTTCAACGTGTATTCATAATTCAAATTATACCAATTGCTTCTGCATTTCTGAATGTTACGCGCCTTATTGCGTTGTATTTCTTTAACACTATTCTCACGCGTTGCTATCAAACCTTGCAATGCATTCAGACATACGCATATATAATTATAATCCATTTCGAACCCAAATCAAGACTTCCCCATCCAGCTCATTTAACAATCCCTCTTTTGCCCATTTTCGCGCAGAAACTTTCCCCTAGACTCAATAGAGGCAACAGAATTTGGATACATCTCCCTTCCCTAAAAAAAAACCTCTCCGCGCCATCCCAAACCTCCTCTCCTGTCAAGACATTCGCTGATAACGAGTGGAAAGCTTGCGAGGTTGTTGAGGAACGTGAGTATATCGAGAATAACGTTCACCCTGATACCGCATTCTGTTGATTCATTTCGCCAACGAGTGCGGCCTCATGCATAGCGTCCTTGAGCTTTTAATACATGGCAAAGTGACTGATAGAGGTGAAAAGAACGTATGAACCGTCCCTCAATATTCTACTCCTCTATCTGATAAAGCCTTCTATCACGGTACTAAAATTCTTAATACCGAACAGCGAGGCAAAAGTATAAAAAGAATCGTTCTTGTCGGGTTTGTATAAAACGGCAAACCGTTCCCAAAATAAAAATTCAACATATAACGAAAACAAAAGAAAATATCGAATATAGCGCATAGAATCTCAGAAAACTCATTTTTAATATAACCACTAGACATACATATAATCAGCCCGAAAACCAATAAACGCTTAACAAACTTTCTCATACCACCAATAGATATATATATTATACGACCGAAAAAAGACGCTTAACAAGTATAAACAAAAAAAAACAAACATACACGGGTATACATCAAACAACCACACGCCCCCTCATCCTCCACCCAAACCGTTTCTTCTCCTCCCCACCCACACCCTCCCCTCCTTCCTCCGTTTCCACCACTTCCTCATCTGCGTCTCCCCCTCCTTCGAATAAACCGGCAACTCCACATTCCCTTTCAAATCCCCCTTAAACTCCCCAACGTAATACGGTGGTGTGGTGTATTCCAGAAAGGTTTTGCGGAGCGGAAGAGGTTGAAGAGGGTGAGTTCTTCGAGTTGGGGGTCTTGTTGGGGGATGACGCGGTGAGATGCGGGGTCGCGACGACAGATGGGACATGAACGGGGGGAGCGTGATGATGTAGCCGTGTTGTAGTAGCCTATAGACAAATGGGAAGACGCGTTAAAAATGAGATTGGTTTGTGGTTTTGGATGGATTAGGAAGGAGGACCCCGATGGTTGTACACATGGAGATGGTTACACAGAAGATAAGGTGGGAGGGGGGATCGTTGAATGATCAACGGTTTTACTTGTGAAGGGTGCACTGATGGTTGTAGAGCAAGCAGGTGGTGGTTGAGAGGTGATGGGGACGTGTATGAGCAATATCATGTATGATGGGATAACAAGGATGCGTCACATGAACCACGCAATCCATCCATCACATTGATCCATCATTCCCTTCCAACAACCCCCTCATAAAATAGACAACAAGGAGAACCAAGAAAAGACTTACAAGAATGACACACCACAGTCCCACAACACCCCAACGTCCGACCTCCCATCTGCCCAACGGAGCAAACAGGACACCGTAGAGTGGGTGTCATGAAAATAGGGTAAGGGTTCATGAATTCCATGGTAATTGAATGGTTTATTGAGTTTCTTTTTTTTTTTTGGTGCCTTTGAATGATGGAATTCTCCATGGGCAAGCAGTCCACCTTTTTATTCTTTTGAGGATACTCAGCACACCCTGCGGAAAGAATTTTGGAGAGACGTTGATGATTGGTTAGCCTCATCTGACAATCCCTCGAGTCTCGCCTCAACTGACAATTTCAAGCCTCATTTCCAGCCTCGATGAGTGCGGTGGGGGGGCCGCAAAAACGTGAAACCACCACCACAAAATGCCGCGGCCGAGTGAGATCAGATTCGAGTCTCCCCCCACCTCCCCTCCATCATGAAAAAGCAAAGTCAAAGGTCTATAAAAGACTCCATTGTCGCGCCGTAAACAACAATAGCGACAAGTTTGAACAAAAAAAACAATTATTGAGATCGCAGACACTTCAAAAACATCGCGTTTGTTGTTGTTGGTGAATAGGGTTTTTGTCGTGGACGTTGGGACACGGTGAAGACGTCATGAAATCGCTTTCAATGGTACGTGTCGCGCGTCATTGGCAGTGTGATGAAGACATGGTTTAAAGAAAAGGATGCGTTTTGTTACAGATTTCATATAAAAGTCAATACGTGTCGTGCATGGATGCTGTGAAACAGGCATAGGACAATGAACAGAAACAGTGCAGAAAAAATATATATATTCTTTGGAAAAACTTGAAATCACAAAACCAAAAGGGCATTCACCAATACTAAACAAAAACAAACAAAAAAACAAAACACAAAAAAATCGCTCACACGCATGCATACAAAACAACACCGAAAAAAGAATGTTACAACGCCGTCAACTGCCTATTAAACGTCACACTCGACGCCGGACAACAAAACGACAACTGCAACGTCACAATCGCCTTCTCCAAATTCACCCTCCTCCCCGTCACACTCCCATCCGTCCTGATCGAGTTCCCATGATCAATCAAAAACTGTTCCGCAAAGACCTGCTGGGACGGTGGACACATGCAGGGGACTTGAACGCCCGGTCGGACTTGGGATGAACGGCTGCCCGTGCAATGGGGGGTTGAGGCCTGGATCGGCGCCGAGGGAGGGGACGGCGGAGAGGGCGGTGGAACGGTCTTGGGGAGGGGTGGTGGAGGGGGTGAGACGGTCGGGACAGGTGCGGCCTGTGGTGAAGGCGAGGACGGTGGGGGAGAATTGGCCTGTGGGGATTGTTGTTGTTGTTGAGGACGGGGAGGAGGGGGTTGAGGGGCGGGAGCGGGAGGACCGTTGATGACGTTACGGAGTTGAGCGTTAAAGTCGACGGAGACGGCGGGACAACAGAAAGATCTTTGGAGGGTGATGATTGCCTTTTCGAGGTTCAATCTTTTCGAGAAGGCGCTGCCATCGGTTCGAATGGCATCACCATGGTCGATGACGAATTGTTCGGCAAAGACTTGTTGGGAGGGAGGACACATGCATGGGATACGAACTTTAGGGTTGATCTCACTGTTGCGGTCGCCTGTGCAAGGAGGGTTGAGACCGGGTCCGGCACCGAGGGACGGGGTGGAGGCGAGGGCTGCAGCGCGATCACGGGGAGCGGCGGTGGCGGGGTCCTGACGGTCGGGACAGGTGCGGCCAGAGGTAAAGGCAATGACGGTAGGAGAGAATTTACTCGTTGGAGCTTGTTGCTGCTGCTGTGGCTGCTGCTGAGGAGGTGCGGGAGCCTGAGGAGCGGGAGCGGGACTTGAGGAGCGGGAGCGGGAGCCTGAGGAGCGGGAGCGGGAGCTTGAGGAGTGGGAGGAGCGTTGATGACGCTACGGAGTTGAGCACTAAAGTCAACGGCGACAGCGGGACAACAGAAAGATCTTTGGAGGGTAACAATAGCCTTTTCGAGGTTCAACTTCTTGGAGAAGGCGCTTCCATCGGTTCGAATGGCATCACCATGATCAATGACGAATTGTTCGGCAAAGACTTGTTGGGAGGGAGGACACATGCATGGGATACGAACTTTAGGGTTGATCTCACTGTTGCGGTCGCCTGTGCAAGGAGGGTTGAGACCGGGTCCGGCACCGAGGGAAGGGGTGGAGGCCGAGGGCGGCAGCACGATCACGGGGAGCGGCGGTGGCGGGTTTTGACGGTCGGGACAGGTGCGGCCAGAGAGTGAAGGCGATGACGGTGGGGGAGAATTCACTTGAGGGGGACTGTTGCTGCTGCTGCTGTTGTTGTTGCTGCTGAGGAGGTGCGGGAGCTTGAGGAGCGGGTGCCGGAGCCTGAAGAGCGGGAGCGGGAGCCTGAAGAGCGGGAGCGGGGGCTTGAGGAGTGGGAGGAGCGTTGATGACACTACGGAGTTGAGCACCAAAGGTGACGGCGACGCCGGGACAGCAGAAAGACTTTTGAAGGGTGATGAAAGCCTTTTCGAGGTTCAACTTTTTAGAGAAATCGCTCCCGTCGGTTCGAATGGCATCACCATGGTCGAGAACGTATTGTTCGGCAAAGACTTGTTGGGAGGGAGGACACATGCATGGGATACGAACTTTAGGGTTGACTTCACTGTCGCCGGTCGCCTGTGCAAGGAGGGTTGAAACCGGGTCCGGCACCAAGGACGGGTGGAGGCGAGGGCGGCAGCGCGATCACGAGGAGCAACGGTGGCGGGCTTTTGACGGTCGGGCAGCTGCGTCCAGAGGTAAAGGCAATGACGGTAGGGGAGAATTCACTCGAAGGGGATTTTGCTGCTGCTGCTGCTGCTGCTGCTGACGAGGAGGAGGAGAGGAGGGCTTGTTGTTGTTGTTGTTAGGAGGAGGAGGAGCAGGAGCCTGCCCACCGTTGGCCAATGCGGTCAGCTGATCATTAAAGGTGACTGCCGAGGCAGGGCAACAAAAAGAGTTTTGCAAGGTGATGATAGCTCTTTCAAGGTTAAACCTTTTCGAGTCGACGCTCCCATCAGTACGAATGGTGCTCCCATGATCAAGCAGGAACTGATCGTTAAAGACTTGCTGAGGGAGGACACATGCATGGGATTTTGACTTTTCTGACTTGAGAATCACGGTCGCCAGTGCATGTTGGGGGTTGACCTGGACCAGCGCCGAGGGAAGGGATGACACCTCTAGCAGCATCCAAGTTGCAGGAGGTGCGGCAGCAGGCTTGAGAGGACGAGGACAGACACGAGCGAGATGGAATGCTCTGACTGTTGGAGAGCTGTCCTGAGCAGAAGCAGTCGTAGCGATGAGAGAGATGAGGAGCAGAGCGATGCTGTTGTTGAGTAGCAGCATCATGATGTATGTGTATGTGTGATGTGATGGGATGTGTATGTGTGATGTTGATGGGATGTGGGATGTTAAGACTGTATTTCTAATTATTTAATGAATGATGATAAAGAGAAAACGAAGAATAATAAAAGAGAAGGAGGGATAAGAAAGGAGGGGTTTTATTTTATATTATTTTAAAATGCGATTGAATTGAATTGAATTGAATTGAATTGAATTGAATTGAATTGAATTGAATTGAATTGAATGAATGGCTGGCTGGTAACTGGTTACTATGATAATAAATAGAGGGTCCCCTGTATACTCCTATTGGGAATAGGGCGCAACATACTAAAATATTTATTACAAAAAAAGCATGACAGTGTTACACACAACGGCAATCTATTCTTCTGTTGCGGTCATTGTGTAACACTCATCCTTACTACCTATTACTAGTAGGTATTACTATTTTATTACCCAGAGCAAAGCAATTATTATTATTATTATTTAAAAAGATGAGAATTTTATTTAAATATATATCTAATCCTTCAAACTGGCTTGGCTTGTTGCATTGCTATATATGGGTAAAATAAAATATTGAATACATACTAGATATTTAAATAATAATAGATGCGGACAAATGGGCTGTCAATGCGGCAAGTAAAATGTCTTTTTTTATTTATAATTTATTTATTACATAATATTTTATAATAATAATATTTTATTTAATAGTGTCATCTGTGACAGATTATTTTATCCATCTAATAAATAATATAAATATACCTAATCAAGTAACTTGCCTTTGAAACTATAATATCCCTCATGCGCCGTATGACTTGTGTAAACCATATTCAATACCATGTCTATTGGAGGAAACTTATATCTATAATACCCATAGACCACCACCACCATACGTCTCATTGTCGTTGAGAGGGCGCGTGAGGGTAATAATTATTACTCTGCACACTTATTGTGCTTTGCACAGTATTTATTGTTTCTTGAAGGGCTATATAGGAGGTACGGAAACAGATTCTTATTTTTAATATTGCTGCTATAGGCAATAAGGTCATCGTAACATTCCCCGTAACAAGACTTGAAGTCGCGCTCATGGGGTCTCAACCAGGAAAGTTGTGACTGGAGTGATACGGCGTATTCAAGGTTTAGTGGTAATTTGATCCGAGAGAATCAAGGTTTTCGTTGGGTTTATCGCGATGGGATTCAGTGTTGTGTAGGAAAGTACATTTTGGCAGGCCCGAAAAACGAGCATTAGTATACTTATGATATTAATACGGTGCTTTATTTCCTCGACAACGATCTCTGAGAGAGGACTCTAGATCCAACGTCCATTACCAAAGATCGGGATCATTAAAGAAAGAAAAGAAAAGAAAACACTTCGGCATGTCCTTGAATGACGTTCATCACCCTCAACACGCGCGACGGGATTCACTCATACCATGAACATCAGATTTAAATCCATTCCATGTTCACTCCTTCACTCTCACCATTCTACCCAGTACCTCCACCCCATCATTGCCCAAAAGTCGCCCAAACCCTTCATCCATTCCATCTACACCATAATCTGAAAGCCACGCCATCATCCTCCCTTCCCAATCCTTTCCACAGCAAACCCATCAACCACCAATGCCAGAACTCAAAACCGCCTTATGGACCAGACTTTCAACATTTACGAGCACCCTCCACACAATCCCATCTATGCATCCACTCGCTCATCCTCAGACGAGTCTACTTTTAAAACAGTCTCCTTGACGATTTGCAGACGGATGACATGTCTTTGTATGTTTATGGTGACGAGGTTGACGCTGTGACTGTATTTGAGAGTAATCCCGTCAATAATTGACATTGTCAAGCAACCAGACATCACGGAAAAGAGGCGAATATCGCGACGTTGCAAGAGGAGAGTACCACTGAGCGTGACAGAGAACTTGACCCACTGCTTACATTGAAGATAGACAGCCCCTCTGATGTCGAGTTTCAAACAAACTGATCCCTACCTCTGCTCCCGACATCGTCCTATTCTTTCATTCCAAACACTAAAGCTATTGAGATCGCAAAAGGCCTTGATTCTTCCTCACTCTCTCCAGCAAAGTCTTTATTGTCCACAACCCTTCAAATCTCAAAACGCTTTCATATTTAGTCCTGACGGCGACAATGCGAGACACAAAGCATCCCATTCATATCGTCACCTTCACCGCCATCTTCAACATCCTGTCAAATTATGACACGCCTATCAATGACGCCAACTCCACTTCTCAACTCCAACCCCCACCTTCAAACACAGAACCTCAATCACATCCAAGCCTTCCTTGTCGAGCCCCATCCAAC
>JAHLKC010000153.1:0-93827 GCA_025449115.1 Chytridium lagenaria
TTTGAAAAGAAGTTTCAAAAACGGACAGGTCATTGCTGATGCTTCTCGGCGCGTGAGCATATGGCGGTGAAGCAGGGTAAATAACTGCTTGATGGATCCGTCGTAATCGTTATAGATACAAGCAAGGCTGAGCTGATGAAGAGTGGCGATGCTGGGTTTGTTGAGATGATGATGCATGTGGAGAAGGATTTTTTTGGTGAGTTTCGTCTTCTGTGAGAAAGATGACGATGTGACTCTTGTTTTAGATCATGGAGAACACGAGGAAACGAGAGAGATTCCGACGCTCTTAGCCCTTTTGACGCGCGATGAAGCGATTAAACTCGGCGAGAAATTTGAGAAGAACAAGGTCAGCTTGTAGGATTATGGCTGAAACTGATGTTCTTAAAGGAGTTTGCACCTACTCATCCTCATCCATCAGCACCTGACAAGGGAGGAATTACTCAGAAGCTGGGTGAGTAAAACAAAAGGTAGTCGGATCTGACTTTTTCGTTTTCATCAAGCGGGTTTGGCGACAGTTCCCATCGATCTTGCCAGAGATGTTATGATGCGCGAATGACTCCTTGCGATGGCCTTGATCGCTGCGTTCCTGGCCATCCTTTTCGCCACGCAATTCCTCGCACTTGCTTGAATCATATATTTCTTCTTCCCTTCTGGCAAATGATATTCTCTCATTGCAAACATGTAAATATATCTCCCATTTCAAAGAGAAAAAGTTGCTGAAAAAATGATGAAGGCTTTGGCGCATGAAGGCATCAATTGTGATGGTTGTGGAATGCTTCCTATCAAAGGAACTCGGTTTAAATGCGCCAACTGCATTGACTATGACCTCTGTCCTCAATGTTATTCGATGCACAGAATGGTCCTCCTCACGAGTTTGACGGCTGCAGAAGATGGTGCTGGTGCTTCCAAGTTGACGTTTGTGCCAGTTCAAACAGAGGCTTTTCATCCACTGGACCATGTGTTCTTGGTCATTGAAGTTCCGGTGCATAAAGCTACATTTGGATACACCACCCCACTACTCTTGAATGTTCTATATGACGAGGTGGAACGACCACAATCTATCCCACCTGCAGTGTCTATAGCGAGAACAAAGCTGGCGATATCTTTTCTTCAGCAAATGAATAGGAAGACTAGTCCATCTCAAAAGAACATTGTTTTTCAGCCCGTTGAGTCTTTGGATGGTATTAGCTACCGCCGCCGCAGGTTTAAAACCTGGTACTTACGTCCAACAAGGCCTCCTATCAGAACTAGGATGTCTCATGGAACCTCAAGAAGACAACACCAGCCTACTTGATCGCAGCGCCAAAGCGTCTCTCCATGCTCTATTATCTTTAAACACGAGTCTCTATAACGGAACTCTTTCCATCGCCAACGCAATAGTCCTAACCGGCCCACCTCCCGCATCCTTCCTGTCCTCTCGCTTCGAAAACACCTGCAAAGAAGTTTTTAATTCCACCGTAGCTTCGGTGCCCACAGATCCTCTCAACCCCAATTCCTGCAAACACCTCATGGATATGATCAATAAATGGTGTTGGACACACAGCAACGGTCTGATCTCCTCCATCATGGACACCCCACCACCACCACAACCAAACCCCTCCATCATCCTCCTTAATGCACTACACCTTAAAGCTAAATGGGAAACACCATTTAAGCAATCCCTTACATCACAATCATCGTTTTACTCGCAAGGGTATGCATTTCCGTCGTCTCCTTGTCATATGATGACGAGAATCGGGATGTTTTCGTATGCAGAGAACGATACCTTTCAAGCTGTGAGGATACCTTACGCTCATCACGTGGTGGATGCGACATCGTTCCAGCCGGCAGGAAAGCCACATCCATTCACGTTGGCCGCTTACATTATTCTACCCAAACCCTATATGGGGATATCGGAATGGCTGGAAGGATTTGGTGCAAAACCTCATGAGAACATGACACTTATCCAGAGTATTTTAATTCACCTTTCATCTCAACGTGATCGTGTCAACATCTCTCTCTTCCTCCCAAAATTCGATGTATCCACAGATGCAACCCACGCGGATCTTACACCCTTTCTCCGTGAATTTCCGACATTACTGCCACTCTTCACACCTGATGGTATATCTGCGCCATTCTCGCCGATGCTGAAAGAGGAGGTGATCCATAGTGTCAATGAGAGAGAGCTACATGTTTCAAGCATTCATCAAAAAGTGGTCGTGAAGGTTGATGAAGAAGGAACAGAAGCCGCGGCTGTGACGGCTGCGATGATGTCGTTTGGAGCAGCAAGTTCGACGAGTACGCCAAGTGTTCAGATGATGGTGGATCGAGGGTTTTTCTTTTGTATTGGGATGGAGAGTGGAGGTGAAGGTGGTGGAATGTCAAGTGGAGTGGAGATGATGTTTTCGGCAATTGTAAGGGACGTGACGCGGGTGCTTCCACCCTGACCACACCAGGGTTATAGGGCTGGCGGTAGAACTTAAGACACTTTGCCCTAATAAATACATAATAATAATATAGTAGGCGTTGATAGACCACCGCAATAAGGGTTTTTGATCAGGGATGTTTCAGATATGTACAAAAAAAAAAAAATTAGTTAAATAAAAAAATTAATATCTAAACATCAGGCGTTGTCTCTCAAGTTTTTTTCTCGCACACCCCATTTTATTAGGTATCACTTTGAGTAAATAGTAGTAATCGGTATAACTCTGGTGCAAAGGAAACGGTAAAAAGAAGGATCTTCAGAGTCCGTCATTTCAACTTAAAAAACGTAAAAAACTTGGTGGAGTTTAGTCATAAAGAATTACTTAACACAGTTGACAAGTGTTCACAAGTTGTGAGGGATGCTTCTCGCCAGAAAGACAATCAAGGACTGGACGTCCTCCTTCACATCGACGTCTTCAGCATCATCATCATCAGCATCATCAACATCATCAGCATCAGCACCATCAGCATCGCATCATCCGTCATCATCCCTCTCATCCTCACCATTACCCTCGCGATCGCCCTCCCCATCCCTCTTTTCAAGTGCATCCAAGAACTCAACTTCACCGAATCGGAGAAACAATGGAAAGAGTCGACCCAAGAGCATGATGCGACGACTGACGCTCATGAAACATGGGAGCGCTTCATCGTCGTCATCGCTATTGACGTTTAGCAAGGATTCTTTTGAAAGAGTGCTGACAGAATGGGATTTGTTTAATGAATTCAAGAATTACGCTTTGGTCCGTCGTTTATACTTACTTTTTTCGTTTGTTCTTCCTCTGGTATCAAGCAATGTTCATTTGATTAACGATTATTATGTTAGACCGTCGACCTTTGCATTGAAAACATTCGATTTTGGGAATCCGTTGTCGAGCTCGAAGACCTTCTCTCAGATTATGACTCCACCTACCCGTCACGGCCTAGACGACACCACGACAGGGACTTGGGCACTCTCTCGTTTTCTCAACAAACCTATACACACCCTTCTCCCCACGATCGATCCAGTCCCCGCTGATATCATCCCACACTTTCTCTACTTCCACGCCACCTTTCTCGCAAAGGAAGCCCCGTTGGAAGTCAACATTCCGGGTTCCGTTCGTAACCGTATTCAAGCGGAAATGGGGCGTAGGAAAAGTGGAGGCGGCGGGGGATCGTTTTCGAGTAACCTGTTTGATAAAGCCATCGATGAGGTGATTTCGTTGCTTTATTTTAATACGTTCAAGGGGTTTGTGGCGTATCGTGAGAAAAATGGACCTTCAAAGACTATGCAAATGATGAGTGCGCAAAGACTCCTACTAAAGAGATGCGTTTCCGTGGGTCAAGTCCAAGGAACCGGAAAACGAAGCTGAAAAGCACTTGACAACGTCCACCTTATCCGTGGAGCAACCAAAGCCTGCATTACGAAGACGTATGAGTTTTCCAGGAAACTGCTTCTGCTCCCTCCGCCGACTCGATCGACCTAGGTGAAGACGCACAAGCAGCGTACCTCCAGATTTTAAGAGAGACCAACTTCAAGCCACCAACCTCTGCCGGCATCGCCACCTCGGCAGCATCGTTGAAACGTCGCTCAGCAGCCCGAAGAGCGTCTTTTGATCTACATGCATCCCGGGACTTTGATTCAACCCTCCTTAGATCCTTTAAACAATCCTTTCCATCCCCAACTTCTGCTGAACCCCCAAAACCACCTCCACGTCGCATCATGGTCACCACATCCCCACACGTCAATATTGCCGCTCCCGTTTCATTACGTCGTAAATCTTTCATGGAACCGTCACCTTCACCCGTCGATCTGGGGGATATCGCTGCAACCCTTTCTTTGGGGACGTTCACACGTGTCCCACCCAATCTCGCCTTTGATAAAACTTGGGAAACCCGTCCCCCCTCGTCAACGTCCAGCCAACATGATGACCTCCCCACCGCCTTCCCCGTCTATATCACGATCCCCACCTATCATCCACGACACATCATTTAAGCGACCAAATATCATCCAGCTCCATCACGCGACATCACTGCCTCATCTTACTCAACCTGCGGCGTTCCCGCATTTAGGTGAACGGTCGTCGTCGCTCAACTTGAGTTTGTCGCCGAAACGGATGAAACCGAAACCGAAACTGATCGTCGCGCCGACGGCGGGACGGACGTCGAGTCTTGTGAATCCGATTCGAAGCGCGTCGGCGAATGTGGAGAGGGTGCCGTATATGGGGGGGAGGGTGAAGGAGAGTTTGTGGAAAACCCGGGATTTGGTAGGGGAGAGTGAAGTGAGTCTTTTTATTTTAATAGTGAGAAACTGTTATCGTCTTTTTTTAAATATTATACTTTTTTTTGGTGTATGTACCCTTTTGTTTTCAGTTCGTCAAGCCCATGTTAATCTTGTTTTTTTATTGCATTACATACAATTTCTTTTCATTGCATTCGCATTTGATCTTGCATATTTTCTCATTTTGTTGCATAAAACGTTTATTACTATATTTTTTATATTTTTTATTTTTGTTATTATTGCTTTATCGGAAATTGCTTTATCAGAAACTTTTAAAGTGGCATTGACAAACCCTCAGTTAAATAATCCACCAATTATAATTCACGTCAATCGATTCTTAACCAATGAGATGAATGATTCTTCCCATTGGTTCCATTATCAAAGATATTAACTTTCATTGGTTAACTCTCTATTTGATTTCATTTTGGCAACATTCCAGAAGCTTTCTCCCCATTGGTTAATTCCAAAAGAAGCGAGAACGCCTCCTCTTATATTTCTGTTCTGTCAGCCTTCCTTCCTCTCCTAATAAAGTACCTACCCGCTCATCCGCCCTTCCTTCTTTTTTTACTTTTCTCTCTCTTGCAAGCCCCTCATCCCCCACAACAACAGCCATGATCAAGTCATCCATCTTTGCTGCCATCATTGCATGTCTCGCCTGTCTCTCTGTCGTCTCAACCCAAAGCACCACCGCCCCTCCCGCCGTCGTCGTCGGTCCCACCGCACCAGCAAACGGCATAGTCTGCACGCAGCAGAACGTCTTCCGTCTGGTAATTTTCCTTTCCTGCTCTCTCTCCTCTGCTCGTTTCGCTGACACGTTGAAAAAAATAAAACAGTGTATTCGTAACTGGGTTGCTGGTGGTGGACCCGCTATTTGCGAGATTGATAGGAACGATGAGGCGAAATATTATCGGTGCTTGTGTCAGCAGTACTCGAACCATGCGTACTGTTTCCAAGCTTTCTGTCCCTCTGACCCTGTGAGTAGTTGTGCTTGTTTGTTGGTGTTTCCATTCTTGCCTTTCGAAGCTCTCATCCGTGAAGGCGACTTTCCTCCAATACATTTTACATTACAACACATGTTGTCACATTTCTAACATCACTTTCCTACCACAGACCCTCATCAACCTCCGCGAAGACGCCAACTCCGCCTGTGTCCGAGCTAGGGTTACTTTAACTGCTCAAACCGAAACCCTCCTTGCAACTGACCCTGTCACCCGAGCTGCAACCACTGCCACCACTGCAGCAAATGGGATCACCTCTGCACCTGTTGCATCAACAGCCACCATTGTCACGCCTTCGTCCACACCGCTTTCGTTCCCTAGTCCTGCGAATGCTATTGTGCCGAGTGGGGTTGCGACAGTGTTTGCGGTGATTGCGGTGATTGCTGTTGTGCTTGCTGCGAGAAGGTTTTGAGTTGATTGTTCTTAAGTCTTTTGGAGGATGATCTCATGCTGTCGTTTTCTTTGATGGCGATTTCGCTTTCTCTGTCATTTTAAAACCTTTTTCATCGACTTTTTTCGTTTGTTTAAAAAACTTTAAATGTTGTTTTGGCACTCTCATTTTTATCGTCTCTTGTGCTTATTATTATGGTCTAAAAACGTGTCGCGCTGTGTTTAGTTTCCAAAAATCTATAGTCTCATTTAATATTTACTTATCGTCTATAAAAGTTTTGCGTTTGGCCTGTTGTTTTGTGACTTTCAGGCGATCTCTTTACGGAACTACCAATGGAGCTACATGTCAATATCGTTGGCATGTGCTAACTGGTTTTGCTCTGCCTGGCAATCGACCATTAAGAATATTAGTTTGCTGCAAGACTCTGCCAATCCAGTGTCTGCCCCATTTCAAAAACGACAGCCTTCAACCTTTGATGGATTGTTCGTAATAGTTAGTGAGATGAAGCACAGTTTGGATGCGACTGTTACGCCTGTGGATTTTGAGGATTCAACTAAAGTCAAAACGCGTGACTTTGTAAGTGATTTAAAAAACAAAAACAAATTTCACAGAACCTTCAGAAATGGCACAAGACGATCCCACCCATCGCCTTGACGCACAGCCCAGCACCACATCCGATGCCTCAGCGCTCCCCATCGACATTGCATCCATCTCACTAACAACTGATGACATTGACCATCCCATTGGTGTATCTGAACACCTTCCATCTGCATCCGTTCCTTTCACCCCTGCAGAAGAGCCCGCTATCTCTACCTCCAATGAACAAGAGTCTCAAGCAAAGGAACCCCCCGCTCCCATCCTATCCGACTCCATTACCGCATCTATCGCTCAGACCTCATCCTCCGTCAAAGAAGCGTTGGAAACGCATCCCTCTGCATCGATGAACCCAGCTTCACCACCCATCGTTGAAGCAACCCCTCCTCCTCCACTTTCCGAACCGGTTCCCGTAGACACCCCACCCCCAACTACAAACCTTGCGCCTCCACCGCTTCATTCACGTAGTCACAGTCAAGGAGGACCAGCCAAGGAATACAGTCTTAAAGTGATTCAATGGAAATACCCTGGTAGAGATGAACCTGTGAAACGGGTGAATATCATCATGCAGAATGAGAATGGACCGTGTCCGTTGTTGGCGTTGTGTGAGTTGCTCCCCTTTTTTCTCTTTGGCGGCTTTTTTGACCTTTTTTTTTTTAGGTAATGTTTTGTTGTTGAGAGGGGATATCAAGATTAGTTTGGATAGGTCTACCGTGACTTATGAGAGACTTGTGGATCTCATTGGGGATTACCTCCTTGCGCGAACTCAAGTAAGTTATAAGTTGTACTGTGTCATTCTCTATCTCGAGCAACTCATGTTATCATCGTTTGTCATTCTCTACCTCTTCTCATCCCGTTGTCATCGAGTAACACATGTTCTCATCCGTTTTCATTCTCTATTTCGAGTAACTCACGTTCTCATCCCTTGTCATCCTCATCTCGAGTAATTCATGTTCCTTGTCATTCTCTATCTCGAGTAACTCCTGTTCTCATCTCTCTATTCCGAATGACACATCTTTTCATTCCGGTTGATATTTCATACCCCCCATTCCTCGTCCTAATTATTTCCCCAGAAACCCACAACCCCGTCCCCCTCCCTCCCCCCCGAAGACCAATCCCTCCTCCTGAACCTCGAACGCAACCTCCAAGACGCCATGGATCTCATCCCAACCCTCCAACAAGGCCTCGACGTGAATGTTCGTTTCGACAGTCCCTTTGCGTTTGAATTGACACCCGCTTTATTGTTGTTTGATCTGTTTGGCATCACCCTTTGTCATGGGTGGGTTGTAGATCCGGTCGACGAGGAGACGATGGAGGTGGTGGTTGGGAAGTTGGGGAGTTATAATAGGGTTGTGGAAGGGGTTGTTTGCGGGGGAGGAGGCGGCTGGGGAGATTGGGAAGGGGGTGGAGGAGGGGAGGGAGAAGAAGGAAATGGCGGTGCATGAAGGTAATGATATTGGGTTCTTTTGTTTATTAGTAGTTTATTAGGATTTTGTTCATTAGTAGTTCTATCTGTTGCTCTCATCTTGTTTTTTAATGTTTTTTTTTGGTTATACATCATTTTGCTCTTTCTTTTTTTCTCTGATTTCTTTTCGATTTTTGGTTAGATTGGAGTTTCTATTCAATGTAGCTGCTCTACTTGAAGTTATGGGTTTGCTGTTATTCGGCGCTAACGGCGCTAATCTCTGCACTACTTTACCTTCTCTTGATGGTTTTATATCTTGTTATATCCACTCTACACGCGTTTTTTTTTTCTAACCTAAGTTTTTCAATCTCATATCAGGTCTCGTCTGTCAATCCTTTCTCAACACCACCGCCTCCCAATTAACCTACCACGGTCTCACCCTCCTCACCGACTCTCTGGGCCCCTCCACCCTCTCTGTCCTTTTCCGCAACAACCACTTTTCCACTCTTGTCCGCCTCCCCTCCCCTCACCCTCCTACCTCCTCACGCTCGTCACCGACCACGGCTTCCTCTCGACGCCTGGAGTCGTCTGGGAGACGCTGGATAATGTGGAGGGGGATTCGACGTTTACGGATGGCGAGTTCCGTGGGTTTGATGGTGGAAGTGGGAGTCAGGTTGATAGTGAAACTGAACGAGCGATTGCGATGGTTGCTGCTGGAGAGGATGGGGTGGAGGAGCAGGAACGGGCTTGGGAGGAGGTGAAGCAGGGGAGACGTGAGGAGGAGGAGATGGATGATGATCTTGCTTTGGCGATTTCGTTGTCGAAGCAGGAGGGGGAGGGGCCTGTGGGTCCTGTGGGGAGGAGGGTAGTGCCGCCCCGGACTTCGTCTTATGCTGTTGCGCAGGTTAGGACGGATGCGGAGTATGCGATGCAGTTGCAGAGGATGGAGGAGGAGAGGGTGGGGGGGTGGGGAGGGGGGACGGGGGGTGGGGAGGGGGAGGTTGTGAAAAAGAAGGAGAAGGAGAATTGTTTGACGATGTGATTGAATGAGGGGGCGGTTTTTTTTTTGTTGTTGTTTTTTTTTGAGCGTTGGTTTTGTGGACTGTGGATGTATTTTTTGTTGATTTATCTGTGGACATGTTGACGTGCAGATGTTGTTGTATGTTTTTTGTTTTTTTGTTTTGTCAAATGTATGGTTTTGTTTTTTTTTTACTTTGATACATTTTACTTTTTTTTTTTTTTTTTTTGTTTTTTGTTTTGTTTCTTGCTTTTTTTTGTGTGTGTTTGAAAATTGCTTTTTCACAAACGTGATCATAAAATTTACGAAAAAACCAGTGAATGCTTTTTTTTTTGTTTTAGTTGGGTGATTGTTTTTTTTTTCGGGACCACCGTACCTACCCTATCGCCAAAAAAAAGACAAGATAAGGGGTCGATCCTATTGAAGTGGTGTGGATAGAGGGGTTGAATGAGGTCGTGGTTTGTTTTTTTTTCTGTAGACTAGTCCTGGAGACTTGAAAGCGCCAATTCGATCGGGTTTTTATCATGGCGGCGGGGGTTCTGTGGTTTGAATAAACGCGGGTTTTATTGTTTTGGTTTAACATGAATGCGGGGATGTTTTTTTTCTTTTTTTTGGGGAGGGAGCGGGGGAATACAAATGGGATATGAGGGTCAATGTGATGAATGAATAAAAGATGATTCAGGGAACGTGTTTTTTGGTGGTGTTGTTTTTTGGTGAATGGATGCGGGCTAGGGAGAGGGGGCGGGGGGGGTTCTGTGTTTGAATAAACGCGGGTTTTATTGGTTTTGGTTGAAACATGAATGCGGGGATGTTTTTTTTTTTTGGAGGGGGGAGGTGCGGGGATGCAAATGGGATATGAGGGTCAATGTGATGGATGAATAAAAGATGATTCAGGGAATGTGTTTTTTGGTGGTGTTGTTTTTTTGGTGAATGGATGCGGGTTAGGCTTATCCTGTGAGAGGGGGGGTTCTGTGGTTTGAATAAAACGCGGGGTTTTTTTTTTGGTTTAACATGAATGTGGGGATGTTTTTTTTCTTTTTTTGGAGGGAGGTGCGGGGGAAAACGAATGGATATGAGGGTCAATGTGATGAAATGAATAAAAGATGATTCAGGGAACGTGTTTTTTGGTGGTGTTGTTTTTTGGTGAATGGATGCGGGGTAGGCTTATCCTGTGAGAGGGGGGGTTCTGTGGTTTGAATAAACGCGGGTTTTATTGTTTTGGTTTAACATGAATGCGGGGATGTTTTTTTTCTTTTTTTGGGGGAGGTGCGGGGATGCAAATGGGATATGAGGGTCAATGTGATGAATGGATAAAGATGATTCAGGAACGTGTTTTTTGGTGGTGTTGTTTTTTGGTGAATGGATGCGGGGTAGGCTTATCCTGTGAGATGGGGGGTTCTGTGGTTTGAATAAACGCGGGTTTTATTGTTTTGGTTTAACATGAATGCGGGGATGTTTTTTGTTTTTTTTTGGGGGAGGTGCGGGGGATACAAATGGGATATGAGGGTCAATGTGATGCATGAATGAAAGATGATTCAGGGAAACGTGTTTTTTGGTGGGATGGTGTTGTTTTTTGGTGAATGGATGCGGGTTAGGCTTATCCTGTGAGAGGGGGGGTTCTGTGGTTTGAATAAACGCGGGGTTTATTGTTTGGTTTAACATGAATGCGGGGATGTTTTTTTTCTTTTTTTTGGGGGGAGCGGGGATGCAAATGGGATATGAGGGTCAATGTGATGCATGAATGAAAGATGATTCAGGGAACGTGTTTTTTGGTGGGATGGTGTTGTTTTTTGGTGAATGGATGCGGGGTAGGCTTATACTGTGAGATGGGGCGTTCTGTGGTTTGAATAAACGCGGGTTTTATTGTTTTGGTTGAACATGAATGTGGGGATGTTTTTTGTTCTTTTTTTTGGGGGAGGTGCGGGGATGCAAATGGGATATGAGGGTCAATGTGATGAAATGAATAAAAGATGATTCAGGGAACGTGTTTTTTTGGTGGTGTTTGTTTTTTTGGTGAATGGATGCGGGGTAGGCTTATCCTGTGAGAGGGGGCGTTCTGTGGTTTGAATAAACGCGGGTTTTTTTTTTGGTTTAACATGAATGCGGGGATGTTTTTTTTGTTTTTTTGGGGGGAGGTGCGGGGATGCAAATGGGATATGAGGGTCAATGTGATGAATGAATGAAGATGATTTAGGGAACGTGTTTTTTGGTGGGATGGTGTGTTGTTTTTTGGTGAATGGATGCGGGCTAGGCTTATCCTGTGAGATGGGGCGTTCTGTGGTTTGAATAAACGCGGGGTTTATTGTTTTGGTTTAACATGAATGCGGGGATGTTTGTTTTCTTTTTTTTTGGGGGGAGGTGCGGGGATGCAAATGGGATATGAGGGTCAATGTGATGAAATGAATAAAAGA
The DNA here is from genome assembly GCA_025449115.1 of Chytridium lagenaria. Lineage (NCBI taxonomy): Eukaryota > Fungi > Chytridiomycota > Chytridiomycetes > Chytridiales > Chytridiaceae > Chytridium > Chytridium lagenaria. The sequence goes on from JAHLKC010000153.1 coordinate 11,538, forward strand.
TGATTCAGGGAATGTGTTTTTTTGGTGGTGTTGTTTTTTGGTGAATGGATGCGGGGTAGGCTTATCCTGTGAGAGGGGGGTTCTGTGGTTTGAATAAACGCGGGTTTTATTGTTTTGGTTGAACATGAATGCGGGGATGTTTTTTTTCTTTTTTTTTGGGGGGGAGGTGCGGGGATGCAAATGGGATATGAGGGTCAATGTGATGAATGAATGAAAGATGATTCAGGGAACGTGTTTTTTGGTGGTGTTGTTTTTTGGTGAATGGATGCGGGGTAGGCTTATCTTGTGAGAGGGGACAGGGGCGTTCTGTGGTTTAATAAACGCGGTTTTTTTTTTTGGTTGAACATGAATGCGGGGATGTTTTTTGTTTTTTTTTTGGAGGGGGAGGTGCGGGGATACAAATGGGATATGAGGGTCAATGTGATGCATGAATGAAAGATGATTCAGGGAATGTGTTTTTTGGTGCGATGGTGTGTTGTTTTTTGGTTGAATGGATGCGGGTTAGGCTTATCCTGTGAGATGGGGCGTTCTGTGGTTTGAATAAACGCGGGTTTATTGTTTTGGTTTAACATGAATGCGGGGATGTTTTTTTTGTTTTTTTTGGGGGGAGCGGGGGATACAAATGGGAATATGAGAGTCAATGTGATGAAATGAATAAAAGATGATTCAGGGAACGTGTTTTTTGGTGTGTTGTTTTTTGTTTTGTATGGAGGAGGGGGGGGAGGTTTAAACAACATATGAGGTCAAGATGGATAAGGATAAATAAGGGATGATTCAGGGAGGATTGGTGAATGTTGATGAAGGGTTAGGGAGCGCCGATGGAGCATGGAACATTGTCTTGTGGTAGTCGAGGACGATGGGGCCGTATCTATTATAAATAGGGGGGGGAGGAGGGATGGGGTTTAGGTTTAAAAAAGAAAGGAAAGGGAAGGAGGGTATGTTGTTCAAAAAAAATAAAAAATAAAAAACGATAAAAAAAAAGATAAATAAAAATAATAATAATATATAATGATAATAAAAAAAAAGAGGGGAAAATTGATAAAAGTGCATGTATGTACCTTCCAACCTATAATCTCCAATTTCGCCGTCACCCTCACGACCAACTTCCTCCTAAACGCTTTAATCAACGACCCAAACGCCCTACAATCAACGGCAGCCTCCACCTCCATAGGCGGACTCACGACACTCATCTCTGATTCACAGTGGTAAACGGCACGACAAACACATGATCCCCATCCCCCCATATCGACGGGAAGTTGAAAAGCGGCATCCACGGTGGCAATTGGTCTTGTGATGATTTAGATAGGGACGGAAGCGGAGCCAAGGACACGGAGGAGGGTGATGGGGGCTTCAAAGGGGTTTTGGAGGGTTAACCAGGTTGTGGCGTGACTGTGGGGGAGGTGCAATGTGAAGTGGGACATTTTGAAACGGATGTGGTGGAGCATGCCGTGGGGGTTGGGGGGGGAGGGTGTGGGTGATGCGGGCGGCGGTGAGGCTGGAGGTGAGAGGTGGAGGAGGGTTGGGGGTTGGGGTGGGGTGAGGGGGAGGGGGAGGAAGGAAAGTCACCTGGGATGGGATGATGGTGGAGGAGATGGGGGAGGTGTTGAGAGAAGAGGGGGTGTAGGGTCTTGAATGTGGTTGTAAGCGTCCCAGAGGATTTTTTTCATAGAGTCTGGGACGGCTAGACCGCGAATGAGACTTGCAATGTCTGCGACACCGACGGTGATGGGGATACCTGTTGAGCCGCCTGCAGCGAGACGGCCGAGGAATTGACCGCCTGCGATCATGGCGGAGGGGGTTGCTGGGGCGTAGAGGACGTGGATGTCGTGTGGGTAGGTTTCGTTGGGGGCGAGACGGATGTTGGAGATGAGGATGTGACCGATGATGTGGGAGTCGTAGATGAGGTCGAGGTTGAATGGGCCTGGGAGGAAGACGGGGAGCTTTTTTTTTATAAAGAAAAAGTGTTGGTTCATGGATTAGAAACAGATCATAGTTACCGCGGAAAAAGTAAACTAAAAAAAACAAAACAAATAAATAAATAATTACAGAAGTAGGGTTTGTAAAGTCGACTTTGACGACGACTCTGATGCCATCCTGTAGGGCTGAAGTGACGACGGGGACATTGGCGGGGTTGAACGAGACGGTATCAGCCAAGGTGGAGGCCAGCTTTTCGACCATTGACTCTAAGCCATCGGACTGCGACATGGTTGGCAAGAGGTTTGGTGTTTCTGTGAGCACAGCGTAGATGGACTTTGCGAGGTTGGCCATGATGGAAAGGTCAAAGAGGGGAGGACGTTGTTTGTCAGGAAGGATGGTGGGTGGACGAGGAGGAGGGAGAGGAGAAGGAGAAGGAGGTGGTGGTGGTGGTGTGTTGGTGGTAGTGGTGGTGTTGATGAGGTGATGGGTTGTTTTGAGGATGGTTTTGAGCGAAAGAGACGAAGAAAGTCTGGTTCGTCATCGTCATCCTCTTTTGTTGTTGTGTTGTTGTTGTTGATGAGGATGAGGATGATGAGGTGGTTGGGTGTGATGAATAGGAGTAGGAGTAGGAGTAGGTAGTGATGGATGAGGATGACTGGTGGATGTAGCCATTTCTTAATCTCTTTGAATGGGATATGAGATATGGGATATGAGATGGGGGATGAGTAATGAGTATGAGTATGAGTAGTATGAATAAAATAATAATAAACGCTTATACGACCAACAAAATCCAAATTGGTGACTTGGGACATGGCTGTGACGCTATGTCAGGGGACACAAAGGTCAATAAGCCAAATTTTAAAAAAAGTGATCTGATTGGCTGCAACAAAAGGTTTCAAAGATTTCGTCGGTATCGTATTTACCACGCAGCAGGATTGTAGTACAATTGTTGTACATATCTCCAGCACTATGGAATGCGTGAATGAAAATAGTAAGATGTCGGGTTCTTCCTATATTCTATTTAATTACCTTGTTTAATAGTTAAATAATAATAAAGAAATCATAAAGAGAGCTAAAACAAATATATTTCTTTATATAATATCTGCTAAAGTAATAATTTGTTTTCTAATAGCTTCATTTAACTTGATGAGAGTCATTCCTTTTTCTTGACGAAGATTCTCGAGCCTTTGAACCACCACACTTTCCGTCAAAGAAAGACTTCCAACGCCATCTTTTATGAGCGTGTAAATCTTCACGCGCCTGTTGAAAGCCTTCTTTGCTTGATCACTTCTTCGCCATTTTGCTCCATACTTATCCTCAAGCTCAGCAAGTGCTGGACCCCCATTCCATCCAAGCTTATACTCCTGCCAGCAGAACGGAACCGTCGTTATTGCCCCACACATTTTGTATGTTGGTACAATATTATCCACCCTCTCCACGTTCATCCCCTCCTCAATGCCCAAAATTTCCTCACGTTGCACTCTTCTATCAAAGGTTCCAGTTGATTCGTTCACATTGATACGCGTAACAATATTCTGGGAGGTTGATTGAGTGACATTCCTATTCGCGACCTCTTCAACTAAAATTAAATTAATGCAATAAAAATACAGGGTTAACACAAAAATAAATGTAAAATAATGAACTAAAATATAAAGCTCACCTGTTTGAAGGCCAGCTTCACGAAGTACATCCCTCATAATATTTGCATCCTCAAGTGTACTTACAGTAGCACTTAAGACACGACTCATAAATGCTGCTGTGGCTGATACTTGTCTACTTCCCTGGTTGAGTATAAGTTCGCGAAATTCTTGCTGCTGACTCTGAAGTTCTTGAAAGCATTCGTTATTGTTGTCCACAGATGCCTGAATAGCTGCCTCTAATCCTCCCAATCTTTCCACGATAAGCGCTTGTCTACGATCATGGGAGTCTAGAGTGTTCTGCAATACATCCAACGAGCTTGCAATAGCAGGTGCAAACTCAGAGAGCATAGAGGGCACGCTATCACGTGTTTTAAGTTCTTCCTCAACCAAGGCGGCAAAAGCGACGTATTCAGGATCTTGGAACAGGGGGTGTTTCCAAAGGGCGTGGCTTGGATAGATTTTTCGAAGGCAAACGGAGTCTTGAAGAATGACTTCTCGAAACCAATGAAGCATCTGAAGCGTTTCCAAATGCAATCGTTAGCTGTACGCGCTCGTCACGTGTTTCGCGCAAGTGAATCCATCCGTCCAATTCCGGGAAGATTTTCCGGGCAAGCTCTTCACTTGGCGAAACTTTCCCACGAGGTAGAAAGAAAGAGCCGTCATGTCCCGCCATGGTCTCAATGAATGGAACCGGAAGATCTGTCAGATAGCTATTTTCGAGAACCGTCACGTTCCAGTGGCCTGCATCTTGAATAGCAGTTCGAGGAACCCCTTGGAGTTGTGCACAGCGCGCCCCACCCCCCCGCCCAAGATGTGTTTTAGCTCTTGATTGAATCCCAGCATCCTCCAACATTTTCGTCACAGCTTTGCGGTGGGCATCATAGGATATGCTCTCAGTTGGCGACTGGTCACTTTTAGGAAACGTCTTGATGTGGAACCACGTTCTTGAGGACGTAAAATCGGGAAAGGGTTCGTTTAAGTGATGAAACCGCCAAAATAAATGGAGCGCGTAAGCCCCAATGGAGCATAATCGTACTTCTCTATGTCGGATTGCACCCATGTACTCTTTGTGTCCGTCTTGATTTGTCTTGCTCTGGTGGTCATCGACACGAGTGTCTTTACTGAAATATTTTGGTGTCAGTTATGGAAGCAAACGCGAAAATATAGAGAAAAAAAAATAAAAAAATAAAGAAAATGGAAAAAGAAACTGACCTTGGTTTGACTTTCCAGGCCTGAAACCGCGCTTGAGGCTTATTTCTGTAAGGTGCCAATCTGAAAGGTCCAGCTCGCGAACATTATCTCCGCGGAAGAGAAAGAAATATGAAATAAGAAACATCCCAATGTTACGTGTTGATTGGACTATATTCATGTCAGTAAGCGGAAAAAAAGGCAAAAGAACTTACCACTTTCACTTTTCCACGCGTGATCCACAAGGCTTAAAAGCTTCTCGGCAGTTGAAAAGCCATCATTAAAGCTACCAATACCACGATCAACATGGTCCTCCAACGCGCGCTTCTGACAAAAGTCTTTGTAAAGCTTGTTTAAAGAATGCACATAAGTGCTCATGCGTGGGTTCGGCCCAGGATTCGGAACGTTAATGGTCTAACATAAATAATATTAGAATAAAAATAAATAAATGGAACACATTTTACGCGGTAATTACAAATAGCCACTAACCTGTGCTTTCCACAAATCGCTCAAAGCTGCCAAATACTGCTCATACGTTGATATGCCAACACACCCTTGCGCAGCAGTCGCTTTCTCAGTGTGCTGCTGTCCATCAGGTGCTTCTCCTGCAGCATTTCTTTTTCGCGTTTTTTTTTTCCGATTGCAAACTTCTTGTCGAAGGAAACACACCATTTTGCTGGAAGTAACGAGGTAGCGACCTGGTATGTTGGGATACTCGCGATCACACCAGCGAGCCCATTCCTCTTGCTTCTTGTTGTAAGAAAGTAACGTGTTTGCAGGCCTAATTGCTGAGGCTAACCGAATAACTTCCGCTGAAACAGCTTCCTCTGCAAGCTGTTGCTGGGTGATTGCCACAAGCTGTCGTAATTCCGGCGTGTCAAATTCGTCGGAGGGTACAGCTGCAGGAGATTGTGCGGTACGTCTCAATGCTGAATTAAATAATTGGCGGACTTGATCGTCAATCTGGATCTCATCTTGCTCCTCTGGTACAGATGGAGCTAAGGTCATTGCCGCTGCAACCAGGGGAGGAAGATCATTTACTCCAGGGGCTGCTAAAATACGTGCTGGCACCTGCGATGGTTGGGCTCTTGATTTTCGTGGTTTCCGGAGAGGAGTTGCAGTTTTTCTGGTTTGGCGTGCAACTTGAGGCATCACAGGGACTAGAGACCTCTCGTTATTGTCGCTGTATGGGGCAACAGTGCGTGGGAGCCCTGACAATGGTGGTGGGAGAGGAAGAGGCTGGGATACTGGAAGAGGAGGATCCAACAACGGTGATGGTGGTGGTGACGGTGAATCCGAATCCCTTACAATTTCAGGTGCTGGAGCTCGCACAACGACTTTACGAGGTATTTGCTGCGGTAATATGGGTTCTTCTGGACCGATGGATGTGCTGATGGCGGAAACATCTTCACCCGAAGACATTCGGATTGCTGCACCAAATGGCCTAATTAATGACACAACTCTTTGAACTGCAGGTGCAGCAGCTCGAACTGATGGATTTCCTCTTTGTGGTAGAATCCGTTGCTTTTTCCTTTGCTTTTGGGGTGGGCCATCAATAGATGGAATGGCCGCATCGTTGGAGACATGCCCCTCATCGACGTTCATTTTTCAAGTCTTTTTTCTTACTTTTAATTTATTTTTTCATTATATAAAAAAAACAATTTTCAATTATTTTTGTTTCAATTAATTAATTACATATGCAGTTCAATAATTATTTGGCTGGTGACTTTGGTGACTTGGAGTCCGGTAATTGGAGTTATTAGGCCTGCAAATAATTAGTGCTCCTAATTGACGAAGGTCGGTAAGTCCACATATACTTGACAATTATCGGTGACCTGGTCACCAGTAATTTATTAAATAATTTTGATTTAATTAGTGACCTTCTGTGACACCAGGTCAACATAATTATAATATATTAAATAGTACTTTTATGTAATACAAGACAAGCCTAATAAATATATATAAAGTTTGTTGCAATTAACGAAGTAAATAAAGATATAATATATACATATATGTAGATGATATAATATAATACATATATGATTATTAAATACTTTAATGTGTTATGAAGCGTATTACTATTAGGAGCCCCTCTGCTTGGACATGTGCATGAGCTTGGTGACCATCTGATGAAAAGACTCTTGCAGCTCCACAAACTCATAGATGGGCAGCAGCACTCTATCCACAGCATGACGAGGAGGTTGTAGAATAGACTAATCATTATTATTAGTAGTTAGTATTGGTTGTTAGTATTATATTAGTTAGTATGTTATTATTAGTAGTATTAGTATGTATATTATTAGTTAGTTATTTAGTATTGGTAGTATTAGTTAGTATGAGTTAGTATAATAAGTATGGTACAAATATTATAGGGTTAGGATGTAATGTAATGTAATGTAATATATATATGCATGATATATTTTATATGTATGATATGTGATATGATATGAGATAAAAGTATATAAAGTGTTAGATATCATATATTTATATATAAATAAATAAATAATATAAATAAATAGGTGTTACCTTGAATTCAAATTCACTCAAAAGATAAAACTCTTGCGATGCAATGTTGATCTGTCGAGATATAAAGAGAGCGAGCAATGTCCCCACGAGAATCACCACTGTGGCCACAGGAAACAAGAATTTCTAATTTATTATTATTATTATTAGTATTATTATTAGTGTTAGTATTCTATAATTAGAATAGAATAAAATAAAATATTATGATATAAATTACCTGAACATCTTGGTTCATACTGGTCAAGTCATCCCGTAACGTTTGAATATTGAGAAACTGTACAATAATCCATGGGTATGGGCTTGCTCTTAACGGTTCAAAAAAGGTGATTGTGACCGAATGTTCGAGGTTGTTGATCCGGCTATAATATCGAATCATCTTGTTAGAGTTGGTGTCAAAGAGACTGCTGAGGTTGCCAGACACATGCTCTAGAGTCCATTTGGAAAAGTCTGTTTATTTTTGTGTGTTAGAACTCTTTTCATCATTTTCAATCAAACACAAAAAGAGTTTACCGCCAAGAAACGCATTCGTCGATTCATTGTATCGGTACAAGGTATGCGATCCATCTCCCTATCATTTAAAATAAAATAAAAATATCAATAATAAATCTCCCCCTTTACCCCATGCATCCATCCTACATCATGATAATCACCCTTCAACGATACCACAACCCCCGAATGCGCTTCAATCACTGCAAAACTCGAATTAAACTCCAACTCTTCCACCGCATGTTCAATCGCCCCATAAATCTCTTCATCAAACACATCCACCCCGAAAAATACCTACAAAAAAAAAACATGTCAGTTTTCATTCCTCTCCCCCCTCCCCATTACTTTTTCTCGTGTCGTCAGGTTCTCTACGTACGTGCACAGCGTCTTGACTCTGGCTTTTATAAAAGAATGAGAGGGTGAAGCGAAAGAGAGAGACGATGCTTACATGCCCCCCACGCGTGGATGGGGAGGTCAAATGTTTTCATGGCAATGCTGGAATCGTACAGTGGGAGTTTGTTTTGAAGGTAGAATGACGTCATGTTTCGATCACCCCTGATTTCATGCCTGTTGCGTCGATAAACTTTGAGGAAAGGTGAGTCATGAACATGGGAAAGAGCTTTTCTTACTGGAGTGGAGGAGCAGGAGGTGTAGGAGGTGCAGTTGCTGATGAGTTGACGATCCGTGCCGTTGAGTTGAGACCAGAGAAGAATATCGTCTGTTTCGAGATCGTGAAAGAATCTGTTTTTATCGAATGAAAATTAAAAAGGGAGAGCGCAAAGAAAAAAACGTGTTAAAAAAAACAAAAAGATTCGAAGATGAATATTACAAAGGAACCGGGTTCCAAAAAACCAACAACAAAAAAAATTCAAATAGATTACCCATTCAACGCTCCATCCGGATACGTGACATAATAAAAATTACTAAAATACACTCTAAACGCTTTCAACACATCCCCCAAATCCTCCACCACCCTCTCACGACCCTTCACCATCATCTCAAACTCTAAACTCTCATGATACTGTAAACTCTGGGCGTGCTGCAATCTGTCGTAGAGTTCGTGACACATGGAGGTGATGACCCTTTCGTCAATTGTTTTGACGAGACCTTCGATCGATCGTTTTGTGGAGAGGGTCGTTTGGAATCTGGGAGATGGGGGGATAAAGACTGTTAGACTTTGTTGGGAGGTGATGTGCGTTAGGGAGAAGGGGTGGAAGACTTTTTTTTTGGAATGTTATGTATATATGCGGGAGAAGGGGTGGAAGACTTTATTGGGAGGTGATGTACGGAGGGAGAAGGGATAAGGCTTTTTAGTCTTTAAGGAGGTGATGTATATATGCGAGAGAAGCGACAAGGCCTGTCAGTCTTTAAGATGTATATTGCATTCTAGACGTGAGATTTGAAACACACCCCCATGAAAAGAAAAAGACGTACAATCCTATGAGACCTACTGTCATGACTGAGATGGTGAGGTAGAGGAACCCCAGATGTAAAAGGGGAGGGTGATGATGGATTTGGGGGGTTTGGGATGCATGGTGGATGAAGGATGGGAATGTAAATCTTTTGGATGATGCCAGTACCTTGTTTTTTTGTGTGAAATGAATGGGGGGGTTGGATGATGATGATGGCCCTCCTTTCACCCATTCACTACTTTTTGTGTGAAATGAAGGGCGGGGGTTGGATGCTTTTGATGATGCCCCCGCCCCCCCATTCACCCCCGCTTCACTACCTTTTGTGTGAAATGAATGGCGGGGGTTGGATGCTTTTGATGATGATGCCCCTGCCCCCATTCACCCCGCTTCACTACGTTTTGTGTGAAATGAATGGCGGGGGTTGGATGCTTTTGATGATGATGCCCCTGCCCCCATTCACCCCGCTTCACTACGTTTTGTGTGAAATGAATGGCTTTTGATGATGCCCTCCCACCTTCTTTTTTCGGCGTCATTGAATGGCGGGGTGGAGATGGAGAGCCTTTTGTGTAATGGGGTTTGACATTAACGATGAAGACATGCACCGCTTTGATGTTGTGCATGGATGCGCAGTTTTTGGAGTTTGGAAAAGCGGGCATTGTATCCGTGGCGTTGCGTTGAATGGTGGGGTTTATATGAACAATGAACGCGTTCATGCAGGCGCTTGAAAGGTATAGGATTTTACATGGCTTGACATGGTATTTCGATGTCTTGACATTTATGTTGCGTTTTTTCGATGAATGCGTCATACAATGCAGCCATACACTCCACTCCCCATCCTATAAAGACGTAACGACCATTCATCATTTCGGGCCTCCAAAAACAACACCGGATGTTGATTAAGCAGGGGGGGGCGACACGCAAAGCAACTTTGAAACATCCCAACATCACAGCGTTGGCAGTGGTTATTGTCACCCTTTTTTTTCCGCAGTCATGTCTGGGTGCTGTGTTTTTCCATACCGTGTTTTGAAACGTTTGAAACTGTTTCATATTCGCAGGATATGATATTGGGCGTTGTTTTTTGATGCGTCATTGTTACTATGCAGCCATGATGGTTCCTCCGCGCCGATTCCAACGATCCATGCATGAGCGTTCAACATCCCCCAACCTCCCAGGACGTAACGACCATATCGGGGGTCACCAAAAAAAACACCTGATTTAAATGATGAAACAGGACACGCAAAACCATCCCAACATCACAGCGTTGACGGTGGTCATCGTCACCCTTCTTTTTCATGCCTGGATACTGCGTTCCTCCATACCGTGTTTTGAAACGTTTGAAACTGTTTCATATTCGCAGTATATGATATTGGGCGTTGTTTTTGATGCGTCATAGTTACTATGCAGCCATGATGGTTCCTCCGCGCCGATTCCAACGATCCATGCATGAGCGTTCAACATCCCCCAACTCCCAGGACGTAACGACCATTCGGGGGTCACAAAAAAAAACACCTGATTAAATTATGAAACAGGACACGAAAACCATCCCAACATCACAGCGTTGACGGTGGTCATCGTCACCCTTATTTTCATGCCTGGATACTGCGTTCCTCCATACCGTGTTTTGAAACGTTTGAAACTGTTTCATATTCGCAGGACATGATATTGGCGTTGTTTTTTGATGCGTCATAGTTACTATGCAGCCATGATGGTTCCTCCACGCCGATTCCAACGATCCATGCATGAGCGTTCAACATCCCCCAACCTCCCAGGACGTAACGACCATATCGGGGGTCACCAAAAAAAACACCTGATTTAAATTATGAAACAGGACACGCAAAACCATCTTGGAAACATCCAACATCACAGCGTTGGCAGTGGTCATCGTCACCCCTTCTTTTCATGCCTGGATACTGCGTTCCTCCATACCGTGTTTTGAAACGTTTGAAACCGTTTCATATTCGCAGTATATGATATTGGGCGTTGTTTTTGATGCGTCATAGTTACTATGCAGCCATGATGGTTCCTCCGCGCCGATTCCAACGATCCATGCATGAGCGTTCAACATCCCCAACCTCCCAGGACGTAACGACCATATCGGGGGTCACCAAAAAAAACACCTGATTTAAATTATGAAACAGGACACGCAAAACCATCTTGGAAACATCCCAACATCACAGCGTTGGCAGTGGTCATCGTCACCCTTCTTTTCATGCCTGGATACTGCGTTCCTCCATACCGTGTTTTGAAACGTTTGAAACCGTTCATATTCGCAGTATATGATATTGGGCGTTGTTTTTGATGCGTCATAGTTACTATGCAGCCATGATGGTTCCTCCGCGCCGATTCCAACGATCCATGCATGAGCGTTCAACATCCCCCAACCTCCCAGGACGTAACGACCATATCGGGGTCACAAAAAAACACCTGATTTAATTATGAAACAGGACACGCAAAAACCATCTTGGAAACATCCCAACATCACAGCGTTGCAGTGGTCATCGTCACCCTTCTTTTCATGCCTGGATACTGCGTTCCTCCATACCGTGTTTTGAAACGTTTGAAACCGTTTCATATTCGCAGTATATGATATTGGGCGTTGTTTTTGATGCGTCATAGTTACTATGCAGCCATGATGGTTCCTCCGCGCCGATTCCAACGATCCATGCATGAGCGTTCAACATCCCAACCTCCCAGGACGTAACGACCATATCGGGGTCACCAAAAAAACACCTGATTTAAATTATGAAACAGGACACGCAAAACCATCTTGGAAACATCCCAACATCACAGCGTTGCAGTGGTCATCGTCACCCTTCTTTTCATGCCTGGATACTGCGTTCCTCCATACCGTGTTTTGAAACGTTTGAAACTGTTTCATATTCGCAGTATATGATATTGGGCGTTGTTTTTATGCGTCATAGTTACTATGCAGCCATGATGGTTCCTCCGCGCCGATTCCAACGATCCATGCATGAGCGTTCAACATCCCCCAACCTCCCACGACCATATTCGGGGGTCACAAAAAACATACCTGATTTAAATGATGAAACAGGACACGAAAACCATCCCAACATCACAGGCGTTGACGGTGGTCATCGTCACCCTTCTTTTCATGCCTGGATACTGCGTTCTCCATACCGTGTAACGTTGAAACTGTTTTCATATTCGCAGTATATGATATTGGGCGTTGTTTTTGATGCGTCATAGTTACTATGCAGCCATGATGGTTTCCTCCGCGCCGATTCCAACGATCCATGCATGAGCGTTCAACCTCCCAGGACGTAACGACCATATCGGGGGTCACCAAAAAAAACACCTGATTTAAATTATGAAACAGGACACGCAAAACCATCTTGGAAACATCCCAACATCACAGGCGTTGACGGTGGTCATCGTCACCCTTCTTTTCATGCTACTGCGTTCCTCGATACCGTGTTTTGAAACGTTCGAAACCGTTTCGTATTCGCAGTATATGATATTGGCGTTGTCTTTGATGCGTCATAGTTACTATGCAGCCATGATGGTTCCTCCGCGCCGATTCCAACGATCCATGCGAGAAAAAAAAACGTTCACCATTCCCCATATTTTAAAACGTAACGACCATATATTTATATCGCAGGCCCTCAAAATCAACACCGGATCTAGATAAGCATGGGGACGACACGCAAGATAACATCACAGCGTCTACTGTGATCATTGTCACCCTTCTTTTCTGCGTTCGTCATGTGGGGTCTGTGTTTCCACATCCGTATATCATGATTCTATGTCTTGTGCGAGCTTGACGATTCGATATGGTGGTGGACCTGTTGCAGCTTTGTCTAACGTGTATTTGAGGGTGGATGCGCGGGAGACGGTGGATCATCGGGTTGGAGATTGTGGAGGGGGAGGGGGAGGTTTATGTAGCCTGGAATGATGTTGAGGGATGCCGGGGTGGCGCGGTAGTTTGATGGGGAAGGAGGGTCGGGTTTTCATTATGCAGCCTGATAGAATTTTGAGGGATCTGGGTGAGGCTTCTTTGATGATGGGGAGGGAAATAAAGTGAGGGTTGGGTTTTTGCGGGGGGAGGTGAGTCGGGTGAGGAAGGAGATGAGGGAAGAGGTAGTCCTGAGATGAGGAACTTTGAGGGAAGAGGGGTGCTGGAACTGAATTAAGATAGGGGGTTGGGATGAAGAGTTGAGTTGCGAAAGTGAGAGAGAAGAGGTCATTGTTGTGGGGTTGGTACGAGATGAGGGGTGTGTTGAAAGCAAGTGAGTAAGGCCCATGTTGATGCGAAATTGTCAACCTTCAAATAAATAAATACATAAATAAATAAGTGTGGATTACATGTCACCATTTAAACAAACCCCAACCATCAATCCACACCAAAAAAAATCCCCCTCATGACCCATCCTCCTCCCCTCCCCTCCTCCCTGAACTCCTCAACCGCATCCTCTACTTCCTCTCCACCTCCGACCTCCGCACCATCTCCCTCGTCTCCACATCATGGTACACCCTCGCCCAGACCATCCAGAAACGCCGGCACGCCACCTTGTTGCATTGTGTTTTGGTGATGGTCGGGGGGATTATGGGGCTGTTGGGGGGTGGATTGTCGAGGTGGAGTCTTTTGGGGGGGCGGTGGAGATGGCGATGAGGGTTTGTGGGGAGTTGGCGGGGGTGGACAATGAGTCGGGGGGGGTGGTGGAGGCGTTTGAGGATGCGATGGTGAGGTTTTTTGGAGTGTTGTTGTTTGGACGGGTGAATTTGACGAGGTTCTTATCGGAACTTTTTTTTTTTTTTTTGATTGCGTTCGGATGGTTGACCTTGTCGAGTTCACTTTTTTTCTCCTTTCTTAGTTTTTTTATGGCGTTTCTGTATTGGAAATTATCGAGTTCCGTCTTTTTTTTTATCACAACGGGAAATCGCAATCTTATTGCGTTCTGTATCCGATGGTTGAACTTGACGGGGTTTTCTTTTTTTTAACGGGATTTCCTTTTTTTTATTGCGTTCTGCATCGGATGGTTGAAGTTGACGAGTTTTTCTTTTGTACCGGGATTTCCTTTTTTTTATTGCGTTCTGTATCGGATGGTTGAAGTTGAAGAGTTACTTTTTTTTCTTTCATAACGGAATATGTTTTATTGCGTTCTGTGTCGGACGATTGGACTTGACGAGTTTCCTTTTTTTCGTTCACAACGAACTTTACCTTTATTTTTATTGCGTTCTGTATCGGATGGTTTTACTTGAAGAGTTCCCCTTTTTTTTCCACACTGGGACTCCATTTTTTTCATTCCGTTCTGTGTGGGATGGTTTAGTTTGACGAGTTCCTTTTTTGCGTTCCGTATGAGATGATTGAACTTGACGAGTTCCCTTTTTTCTTTCAAACCGGGCTTTCCTTTCTTTTCATTCCATTCTGTATCAGACGGTCGAACTTACCGAGTCCCCTTATTAACCCTGCGCAGACGGACTTTCATACCACACAACCACCCAAAAGGACATTTACGCACCACACCCCAACACCTACCGTCTCGTCCCCGTCGTCCTCTATTGTTCAGACCTTCTCCTCATCGAAGGTACTCAAGTCCTCCATAAATTCACCCCTCAAACCCCTTCTGCTCTCCACATCTTCACCCGGTCCATCGACGATAACCTTGTTAAAGCCGTTGTCACCCTTAACACGCGGCGATGCCGTGATGGAGTGATGATGCGGGCTACGGTGCGGCGGGTGGGGGGTAAGCGGGGTGGAGTATTGGGGGAGCGTGAGGCGGGGTATTTTTTGGATGATTTTGTGGGGGTTTTTGATGTTGAGGAGGGGGAGGAGGTGGAGAGGAGAGTTGGGGGATTGATTGGGGAGGGGGGGGGACGCGGGGGGGTTGCGGAGGAGGGGGATGAGGCGGAGGGGGATGACGTGGAGGGAGTTGAGGTGGAGGGGGATGAGGAGGAGGGGGGATGCGGAGGACGGGGTTGAGGGGGAGGGGGTTGAGGTGGACGAGGAGGAAGTGAATCCAAGTCAGCAGGTTGTTGTTAAAAAAGAGGTAGGGCATAGAGTCAATATCACCCTCTTTTTCTCCCGTTTTTGCGACTTTTACGATGGCCTTTTTTTTCTTTTAAACCCCACCTTTTTTATATCACAATGCTTTATTTTTATTTTTAAGCCCTTTGTTATTAAACAATGCTTCTTATTTTCTATCTAGAATATTCCTTCAGTTATTCTTTTCTTTTTCTTTTCTTTGTGGACTATGCTTTTTCCTTTTCTTTTTTTTGACTTCTTTCCCTTTCTCTCTTTTTTTCAAAAAACCATGCTTTTTGTTTTTTCTTCTTTAACCGTGCTTCTTCTCGGGGTATTCACAATAGAGTCTTCAAGTTGACGCCTTTTACGTTTGCGATACGTGGCTTGCGGGTGTTGAGAGACGGTCTACGTATGGTGTGAGAGGGATACATGGACCCGTGTATCCGCGTCAAAAGTGGGCCAAATTGAAAGCGAATTGTCGAAAGACAGGGTTTGATATTGATGGACTTGATAGAGAACATGAACCAATGTACTATATTAGAAAGTTTTTGTTTTTGGATGATCCCACTGGATGGTTTCTTGTTGGGGCTTTATGGTTTATCGCGATTATATGTGTTCAAAAGGTATGGGGGTGTTGTTTTTTGTTTTTTTTTCCCGGGTGGTAACGCCTTTTTTGTTATGGGTAGCTATCGTATTTCTTGATAAAAGGTATGTAGTTCCGTTACATTTGCCCAAATTTCATGAGTCTTTTATTTACTTTCCAAAAAAAAAAAGATTTTCGCAACAAAATGGAACAAGTCAGAATCATTGCCCATATGTCATTCTCCCCTACCGCCCGTCACGCCGTCCTCACCAAAATCCGCACAAAAGCCTGTTCAAGTCTTTTAGATATCCCATTTGGTCAAGAGTACGACCGACTTTTCCCCCCACTATTTAACCACACGCGTTTTAGGTACGTCCGCCTCATAGGTTACAAAGGCGACCTTGCGATAGTTGAGGAGGTTTTTGAACATGTCTGTCGAACGGAACATGTGCACAACCCGAGTAGTCTTCAATATGATGAGGTTGGGAAAATGTTGAACGCCAAGAGGCTTTGTGCATTGATTTTGAATAGACCGGTGCCCGTGGATTGTAAAGGTGGTTGTCCTGATGATAGGGATGGAGAGAATGAGATGGTGAAGTATGGGTGGTCTACAAAGTTGTATGTTGGGTAGACGGTGTATGTTGTATTTTTAGGAAGCGGGGGTTGAAAGGATTTTGTTTTTCTGTTTTTGTTTTTTGAGCATTGGGACATGTTAAGCGTTCATGTTTTTTGAGTTTGAGCATATGTGTTTACCTGTAGATGGGATATTGATTTCTATAATTGGATTACGTACAGTTTTACAGAAAACATCGGTAGCATAAAATGACAAGTATCAGCATCCGTCACCTGCTGAACGCTATTCGTTTTAAACAGAAAAGTTATTGACAATGGAAAATGAGTAGCTTTTGTTGTTCGATACGCGTGCATACGCGTATTCAAAAGAACAAATGGGAGGCGAAACAGCGAAAGAAAACAAGGAATCATTTCCACTTGATCATTTAAAAATATCCACTTAAAAAACCGCTAAACTAGTCTCTGGATTATACATAAAAAAAAAAGAAAAAAAAGAAGGAGAAAAAGTAGGTCCTAATAAGTAGCCCGCCTTTTATTTAGTCATTCCATTCAACATCCATAAAAACAAGTTTGTCAACTCTCAGCCCTAAATAGGGCGATCAGAATTGTCTGTCCTACCTTTTCGTCTCAACTAATCAGCATGGTGCGTCGCTAGAGGACGACTGACCGTCATCATCACAGTCCTATCCATCCCATCCCATCCCATCGCATCCGTTACATCTGAATGGAGAAGAGCTGACAGGAAGAGAAGAGTCTGGATTCTAGGGGAGGGGAGAGATGCTTGCTGAAGGATGAGATTGATCGGATTTTTAAGGACAAGGACTCGGATCATATATCAACCTCTACCAGAAACCAATGTCTCCATAAACCGACCAAACAAAAAGACTGCGGACAACAAAGGACGCCAAGAGGACTCTGTTAGACGATGTGACGGATGCGATGGAATCATTGGGAGAGGCTGAATCCATGCCAGTTTTTACATTGCGTTAAGAGAACAATCGTTGTGAGTGCTAACGGACCCATACCCAAAACAGACCAAGGGTACTCAAGCCTTCGGTAAGCGCCACACCAAGTCGCACACTCTCTGCCGTCGTTGCGGTAGCCGGTCTTTCCACAACCAGAAGAAGACCTGCGCTCAATGCGGGTACCCCGCCGCCAAGATCCGTCACTGTGAGTTTATTTTTTGAACCGTGAAAGATGACGACTCATCATGTATTTATAGTCGAGTGGTCCGAGAAGGGCAAGCGTAGAAAGACCACTGGATCCGGACGCACCCGTTACCTCAAGAACGTGGCTAGGAGGTTCAAGAACGGATTCAGGGAGGGTACCCAGGCCAAGAAGAACGTTGCCAACTAAATTCGATCACCTCTGTGTTTGAGTTTGGGTAAGGTGGATCTAAACGGAGATTTTGGGGGGCAATCAAAATGCGGGATCATCGTTGAAGTCTCGCCCCTCTTTTTTCCTTTCTTCGTACTTGTTTTTTGATGAAGGAAGGGAGAATGATGGAAATACACACGGAAACGTTGTAAATTTCAAGGAAACTCGGTTGTTTTTTCCCCGTCTTTGGCGCTGTGATGCTTTTTTTTATCGGTTTGGAATTGGGCCTTTCTGGACTCGAACGGTTTCATTATTAGGTCGAGGATGGAAACTTTCGTGTTTGTTTATGGCGGATATTACATTGGTTGACGGGGTTTGGGTTGGGATTAAATAAGGGATTGGGGTGAAGGGACGTCTCTTTGAGAATCGGTGGTCTTATCCAGGTCCAACTTTCGGGATATCGTGGTGCTCTGACAGCGACGCCAGGTAATTATTAAAGTCCTAGAAGACAATGACGAAACACCATCAGCGTTTCAACCGACGATCCACAAAAAAAAAAACAAATAACATACCGCCACTCTCTCCTTATGTGACTTTTGCGCAATCTTTGCCGCCTTTTCCTCTTGCTATAACCATCACCCAACAACGAAAGAAGAAAAAAGAAGAAAAGCCATCAGCATTCCGCCACTAAACGCCTCCCCCTCCTCCTTACCCTCTTTTTGCGTGTCTCCTCAAACCTCAGCTCGGCGGGTGTCAATGTCCGACCTGATGATTGTACCTCCTTCTTCTCAGGAGGAGCCTCCAAAGCCTTTTCGATCGATTCTTTAGATTTCTTGCTCTTCTTTTTTCTATGAGTTCTTGTTAGAATGGAGGTTGAGATGGATGATGCTACTTTTGGACACCAAAGCCTTTGAGCTTTAGAGACCCGCCTGTAAAGTTCTCGTAGTCGCCCATCGAGAGGTGGGGGTAACGTTTTGAAAGTTCGAGAAATTGACAAACGGACTTGTGAAGACATACCTATCATGGTTTGTGAAGGAATGCAAGGTTGATAGGTCGTATAAAACGCAACAATAATACGATACCATGCCACTCATGCGACGAGAGATGATGGAGATGGATATAGATGTTGGGCTATTGGAGTGTAAGGAGATTCGAACAATCTGTTAGGTCAACCATTATATTCCTGCAGAAGTTTGGATGTTCATGCTATGGTGAGTAGGCTTTTCCTGGCTCATCATTTACTCAAACCTGCGGCCCCCTTTGTTTCCCCCGATATATCGGACTGCTCAACTTTATGTAAACGTTTTTAGACTTTGGCCAAAAAAAACAAACACCACTCTTTTTGTCGACTCTAAACAATAAACCACATATTAAATACCAGGATGAATCAAGT
This sequence comes from Chytridium lagenaria, assembly GCA_025449115.1. NCBI lineage: Eukaryota > Fungi > Chytridiomycota > Chytridiomycetes > Chytridiales > Chytridiaceae > Chytridium > Chytridium lagenaria. Next base: position 30,553 of record JAHLKC010000153.1, read on the forward strand.
GTATTATGAGTGAGGTTCTTGAATCAAAACAAAAAAAAGTCACGCAGAAGTGACTACGTACAATATGATGAGTTTGTTGGATAGCCTCTAGCCATAACGTTTTTGCCAATGGGCAACGACGTTGTAATTATATCGCTTACTTTTTCTTCATTTACATGTATCTGCAGACAATCTGGATTGAGCAATTGAACAATAAACTACTGACAATAAGGGTTATACTCTCCACATAAAAAAAATAAGAGTGCATAAAAAAGTTAAGAGTGCAAAAAGAACAAAAAAAAAAAGGGTTAGAATGGCATTATAAAATGGAAAAAGGCTAAATTACTACGCTAATATATTCTCTGTCATCGCAATCGGATAACGCTATCGCAAAAAAAAAATAAAAAAAATATGCACTGCTAAAACCTTTTTTAAAGCATAATATATCCAATCCCCATTTTAATCTGATACCTCCCCATCCTCACTTTCAGCACCGGGTTTCTCAGCCTTCAACAATGTTGGCAAACCCTTACTCGCCCCTTTCCTAGCATCACTCCCACTCACCACTGCAGGACTTTTCGGTTTCTCCACCTTCTCAACAATCGACGAATACTCCAACAACAAATCATCAAACGCTGATCCCGACGTTGTCGTCGCTGTCATCGTCGTCCTGCTTTGCGGTAACCCACGATTCTCATGTGCCGTGTATCCACCACTACGAGCCCCATCTAGATCTTGCCACCATGGTGTTCCCTTTTTAACGGGTTCGGGGACGCGTGCTCGTGATACTTGGATGCATTCACCCAATACATATGTTCCGTCTAGCTCGGTGATGGCGCGGTCGGCGGATTCGGATGCGGCGAATGTGATGAACCCGTATCGAGATCTAACCAAACAAAAAGTATTATGTAAGCACTTAAAATAAACGAGTATTTACGCATAATATAAAATATAGAGAAAGAGGTTCTGAAAAGGCCAATATAACAAAAATAAAGTGGGACCATACGTACGGTTTATGCAAAAACAACTTTATCCCAGAAACCTTCCCAACCTTTTCAAAATGTTCCCGAAGGTCATAATGCGTCACCCCAAACGGAAGATCAGTGACATGCACTGATTTCTTATAAAACCCATCCCCTCTCACAGGTGACCCACCATCCCCCCTCCCAGGAGATCTCACCCGTTCATTATCATACCGATGTCTCGACCTCCATCCCCGATCCTCACTCAAACTCCTACTGCGACTCCGTCTCCGTCCCCTCCAATCATCATACCGACTCCTCGCCCTTGAATCCGTAGAGTACTCTGACAACCGGTCATCACCATCTTCCGGTTTAACCTCCTTCCGACGTCGCTTGACCCGCCCAAACTCATCAAGCGATGCATTTGAGCATAACGACACTGACCGGCGTCTTCTTTGGCGATGAGGGGATTGAGATGATGGAGCTGTGCGGGACACCCCTCGAGAGGGCCTTTCCGTATCATTGTCGGACATGTCCGCCGAATGTTCGTTCATCTGTTCCATAAATAAACCAGAGACATCAGATATACGTTACTGGAAGATCCGGTAAACGTACCTTTCTATCGGTTGCGTGGGTTGACCGCCCTTGTTCCAATGTGCGCTCGTCCTGGGTCATGAAGTTGAGGAAAGGCGGAAACGGGCCAAACGAAGTCTACGGATAAAGATGGAAAGCTTGTTACAAGGCGGTAAGAGGGGGCTTGGGGTGCTGATACTTCAATGGAGAGCGGGGAGAAGTGGGGTGATGTGGTAGAGAAGGGACTGGAGGGAAGTGACGATTGATGGGGGTGGTTTGGGACTACCTCGGCTCTTGAGGCATAAAAGATTTATCAAATTTTAAAGGACGAAAAAAAAAAAAAAAAAAAAAGGTTTGGTTTCAAACTTTTTTTTATTTTTAGGGCAGATCGAAAGTGTTGACAGCAAAAACGGCATCACCAAGTAAACAAGTACCGCATATTCGTAAAAGTGCACGCGCCGATAACGCTGAATGTGAGGAACATTACGTCGGTAAAACGATATCAGATTCCAAAACCGTCCAATCATTATATTTAAAAGCTCACTTGAACTTTGCCACCTCCTCCTTCAAAGCAACCCCCAACCCCTCCTCTGATGTCCTCCCAAGAAATCCCCAAACCCAACCATAAGCCCCTTAAATTCATCGCAAACCTCCATCCCCCCATTCTCCTTATCCCCTTTCCGTTTCTCTCTTGCAGCCAACAGAATCTTGACACCTTCCCGATGAGCACCGTCGAATTCTTGGTCCCAGACGTGTACTCTTTCAACGCATCCCTAAACAGCGCATATGATTTCGGCGATATCACCGATTTGATGCGCGTACGATAGTCTTTGGGGTCTACCAACCGCTTTGGTTTTAAATGGGTCGAGCTTTTCGATTTTGATGATACACCATCAGAACGCGAAATTATTCCTCTTTTTTCAACAGTCTCATTTTTCTCATCGTCCAGTGTCCCACTTTCTTCAATAGCAGGCATAAGATTCTCCCTCGTTGATTCCTGCAACGAAAGCAACCCCACCCCAATCTTTCGCGTTGATTCTTGAACCGACACCGTTCTCTTCAACCGTAACGGCAAATCCCTCGTCACAGTCATCGACGATGACTTCGTTAGCAACGCTGACGACGCATTATTAAATTTATCCATCACTGTTCCAACCACATATGAGTGCTTCGTCCCATCCAACGTCACGACGCCTTCTTTTCTTCGTATACGAACTTGCCCTTGCTCTTTATCTTCTTCAGGCGTACTCACTTTCGCAAGCTTTGCGACAAGCGCGACATGACCTGTATCTTCTGTATTCACGACCGGTTGTAATCTAATGTCAGGTTTTCCCGTCATTTCTTTTCGGTCCCGATGAAACTCGAAAAAGGTTTGTAACGATGTATCAACATCTCCAAATTTAGACTTTCCCAAAACAGTCATTACCAAAAATTAACAAATAATACACTTACAATCACTTTCAGGTGCGGTTTCAACCATTCCGGAAAGTTTTCGTCGATTGGAATCCGACGCAAACCTTGCAAACTTTAGCATTTTATGCGGAGAAAGATATACCCTGCCACACATACCTTTCATCACAAAGAAGAATGGCCCCATAGTCATTCCGATGACGAATTCTAGTAAATCATAAGCAAAATGAGGAAGAAGTTCTTTTCTTACACTCTTCCCAACGCTTGATTCACAGCCCGTGACGCTTGATTTGAGTACCATTCTTGGCCCGACATGAATATTTCTGATATATGTCAACTATCATTAAAAGTCAAGCAAAATAAAAAGATAACGAAAATACCACCGAACCTTATTTGCCTTATTGAACTTTGCTAACCCATCCATAAATTGCTTCTTTAGCGTGACTTTTGGGTCTTTGGCGGCTACAAAAAAACGTCAATATGCAAAATTGAGCTGTTATAGGGGAAAAAGAACACGATCTAACCTGGGAATGGAATCCCGGCAACAATAACAGCCCTCGCAATGTCATCACTGAAATCAACACCTTCACTCGCCTTTCCCCTGCAAACCGCAAAAAAGATAGCCCCCCTTGGTCGATTCTACAAGTTTACGATACACTAGCATCGCCTGAGTTATTTATTTAAAAGTATAAGAGTTAAACACCTACAAAAGCAAAAATCTTCATTACCTTTGCGAAATCCGCTTTACTCTTTGGCTCAATAATCGGTTTCTTCAGTTTACATATCTCCTCCCATAACGTCCCGTCAGCTTCCCCACCAACACGCGTCTACAAAACACCATGAGCACCTCAACAAAAAAAAAAAAATAACACCCCGTAAACAAAGAACCCACATTTTTCCATCTCATTAAACACGAATCCATCATCCCATACCCCGCAAAAAACACAAGCATCCCTGCGGGTACCTTTCCAGCAACCCTCACAACAACACGTCCAATCTCATCTAAATAGGATGTGTTTTGTCGGTTATCAAACGATGAGTTTAGGAGTGTTCCAGTGGGCCCGGAGCGGAGTACAGAAACGCAGAAATGGGTTGGAGGCGCTACGTGAGGGTTTGATAGGGAGATGGGAAAGTCGCTGAGAAAAGATTTTAGATTGTGAAAGTGGCGGTTTGAATGTCCCCTACATGTTCATTTCGCATTCAAAGCTCTCCAATGGGCTCTATTTAACACCGTCATTAACATCCAAATCGAAAGGCACAAACAGATCGCCGTGAACTCACCAAAGTTCCTGAAGCTGCAATGATACTCCTCGCACCAGCAGCCACTAACCCAGCCATAGCGATCCCAGAATGGAAGCACCAAAGGCTTAAAATCCTTTCGCTCTTTTCCGAGATCTGGAGATGAACCTGTGCGCAGCCATCAACTTGACTAAACCAATTGTAGCTTTGGTACCTTAAACGATCGCCTTAATCCATTTAACTTGTTTCCATCTCCAACAAGGCCTTGAAGTGACATTTTGAGGACCGCTATTAGGGAGCTCAACCCGGGACCTCGACTCTTTGTACGCTTTTCTCTTGTTTGATCTTCTCAAATAAATCAGTTAATGTTAAGATATCAATTAGAATCAACCAAAAGTACTACCTGAAAGCTGAAGTAGATCCTTAGATATTTGCTTAAACGTTTCAAAAGCTGCTTCAGCCTCCTCCAAACTCCCAAAAGCAGACTGAAGCAGATTGATGAAAAAGTCTCCAAAAAACACCATCGAAGTGGATTTAGCATCCATCGGTATGCTGCGGACTTCCTGTGAGCATTTAAAACAAACATTACAAACCATGATATTACCTTTAAAAGTGATTTAACACAAACTAACAAGATATTAATCAATAAACAATGTAAGTCGCTAACCTGTAAGACTTTCCACGCTGAAAAGATTCACTGAAGCTATTACTCCGTTGACGGAAACGAATGCAGCAGATCCTTTTTTCACTTCTGAGAATGTGGAATAGTATTCTTCTAGTTCGGAGATGCAAGTTGCAATGTGAGTCTCAGAAATTTCGAAAGAAGATGATTCGGTACATGCGGCTTCCTAGATATTGACATGTAAATATTGATGTTGAGTTTAATGAAATATTTACAAGGTTGTGCGCTGCAGAGACAAAGAATCGAGAATTAGACATCAACGCTGAAGTATAGAAGGTTTACCTTCATCAAATATAATTATAGCATTTCTTGTTAATTTCCGGAAGTTAGTTTTCAACAACGGTGAAGTCAAGACCCACTTTAGATCAATCCGTTGTGATCTCCGCATAGCTTCATCCACGAGATAGTTGTAAGGCAAAAACACAATATCCGCATTCTTTAATTGCTCGCGAGTGTAGTAATATGGGCATATACTGAGACAAAAAAAAAAAGGGTAAGAAAGTTTTACGAGAGGAGGATAAAACAAATGGATTGAACGCTGAACCTATTCTTCATCCCGAATTTGAGCAAGTCCTCTAAATCAGCAATAGCGGGTTCCGATCCCGCAGATGACTGAAGAGCACCGTTAAATTCTAAAATTTGCGGCATTGGAATGTTTCATTAGGAAACATTGAACGAAAATAACGTATGAAATAATGCTTACGTTCAAAATTTGCATGATACTTGCAGGTTTTCTTTTCAACTGCTCTCTTACACATGTCTGCACGTTCCGTGGGTGACCCTGGATGTGCCTTGATTTCGGGATGAACACATAGATGATCTCGGCTTGACAAAACGCAAACTCTAGGCCTAATACAGAAATTTAAGCGGAGCATAAATAAAAGGAAAAGGCGATGATTTAACTCACGTATACGAGATATTTCTAATTTCTCTAACACTTTGAGCAAGCTGGGAGTGTGTACGAGACGCAAAATAAATCTTTGGAGGTGTTGCTAGCATATTCTCGTCTAGTCCATCCAGAGAGCTCTGCCCAAATACGGCACGATCAAGGTCTGTCAGAAGGGATTTGGTGGAGTCGTTGATGTAGTTTGTGGAGTCTTTTGATGGGAACAGCGAGATATAGGCTTGACGTCGCGCTTGAAAGGCCTCTTGCCAAGCTAAGCAAGCGCACAGCAAGGTGAGCTAAATCCAACAAATATAATTTAGAAGATAGACGAAACGATGATGCTCTGAAGTAAAGAAGAACCAATGCCATTGGAAGTTTTGCAGAATATACTTGCAGTTTTGCCGGTTCCAGTTGGACTCTCGATCATGACATTGGAATGCTTTCAAAAAAATTACAACATTAGCCGTCATTAACAGCATGTGTATTTTAATAATCTCAAAACCCAAAGCACATTCTCACATTCTGTAATCCCGCCACAACCTTTTCCAGCATTCTGATCTGGCATTCGTAGGCTTCAGGAAATCACGATAGTAAGCAAAACATTCTCTCACAAAGAGAATCCCGAGCACATCACTTACGCAGATATGGAAAGTAGACGGTGACGCCATTGACATTTAGAGGTAGTGCGGCGGAGTCTCGTTGCTTTAGCCTTGCGCTGCTGGAGTGGGGTGGTTGGAACGATCCTTGCTGCATTTTTTTGACAAACTCCTTGTCCGAATGTCATTACTGTTTCGTCACTCAATAAAACATGTCTGTTTATTTATTTACTTGGATGGACTGTAGCAAACGTTCTCTCGAAAAGTTAAAAAGATGTTGGCTGGCTCGCGACACCCTTTATTTCGTTACGGCGATGGTAACAGGAATTAAGAAATAGTGGACGAGATCATCAAGTTACTGCTGCTGCCTCTAAACAATTCCTTCCACTATAGAGCTGCACACTAGTCAAATAAAAAACGCAATCGCCGGATGCACCTTCACTACGCTCTGGTTAATGTTTTATGTAGATGGCATCCGGCCCTCCTCATACTCTTTTCCGACGCCAGGAAGGAATCTGCCGTTCTTCCTCAATCATCTCTGTCTTTTTTGAGTTGGCGTGTCAGGCAGAAAGCTTAGTAAGGCCATTTCCAAAGAACCCCATCAAAACATTCTCGAGGGTTGCATTTTACTACATCCGAACCGACAAAAAGTCATGACGGCCACCGACGACGACTCCAGCTCCTTCAGAGTTGAATGGGCGAGATCCAGGTTCCCAGCCATCGCAGCCTCTGGGCCCTCCGATGCGTTCACGTTCATGGACAATGCGGGTGGATCTGCAGTTTTGGACACTGTCGCTGAAAAGGTGAAAGAATACCTTGTGTCAAGAAATGTGCAGTTGGTAAAGTGAAAGACGATACAAATGAGGTCTAATGGCCTCTTCAAAGGGTGCCTCATACCGTGTAAGTCAAGAGTCATCGGCTTTAGTGAAGCTTGGTAATGAAGCTGGAAGAAAGTTTATCAATGCGGAACATCTTGATGAGATTGTGATGGGAAGCTCGACGACGCAGGTATACCATTACTTTTAGCACTCTGAGTTTCTCATATTATTCATTAACTTTGGTCTAGTTGGTGGAGAATTTGGCCAGGGCGATGGAACCTGGCATGAAGCGATCCCATGAGATTATTATCACAGACACAGAGCATGAAGGTTCATGTTTCATTAACCGTCAAAACTGACTGAGCTTCAGCGAACGCTGGACCTTTTGTTAGGCTTGCTAAGCGTCTCGGGATGAAGCTGAGGGTCTGGCAGGCGAATAAGAAGACTTTGGAGCTGGATATCACAGACTTGAAGAAACTCTTGACAAAGAACACTCGTCTTGGTAAGTCTCCTTCCTAGGTCGCAAGGTAAATGCTGATGTTCACTTTAACTAGTTGCTATGACCCATTGCTCAAACATTCTTGGGACTGTAAACGATGTTACGGCCATCGCCAAACTTGTTCACACCATCCCCGGAGCAGAGATATGGTAAGTCTCTAGAAATATCATTAAACCACTTTTAATTATCTATTAGCGTGGATGGAGTTGCATATGCGCCACACAGGTGAGCTTACCGTTTTCAACGGATTTACTAATTTGTTTAGGGCCGTCGACGTTCAGGCTTTTGGAGTAGACTTTTACGTATTCTCATGGTACAGGTCTATGGTCCTCACCTTTCCATGCTCTACACCCGCCGTTCTGCAGCCAACAAACTATCCTCCTTGGCCCACTTCTTCATTCATGCCTCAGACCGCCCTTACTCCCTTCAACCCGGCGGTCAAAACTTTGAGCTTAGCGCCAGTCTCCCATACATCCTCTCCTACATTGCCGAAGCCGGAACTGGAGTCTCTCTATCTCCCACAGCTGCTACTGAAAGCGAAAGGATTCGGGAACTTCTTGCGTCGATCTCTTATGAGGATATCCAGGCTGGGTATAAAAAATTCACGGAGCAGGAGAATAAGTTGTCAGCTATTCTGTTGGGGTATTTGGCATCAAAGCCCGATGTTTATAAGGTTGTGGGGCGTCCAGAGTCAGGGGCCGGCCGGGTTCCGACGATTTCGTTTTTGGTCAAGGGAGCTAAAAGTGAGGACGTGACGCTTTTTGTTGATAAGCACAATATCGGAATTCGATTTGGTCACTTTGTGAGTTTGCATTGTTTTATTCTTTGTTTATGGCTACGTGACCTATTTTTCGCTTTCTTCGGCAAATTGTTTTTTTTTCATGTCTCGTTTATTTAACTTTTGTAATTTCCTTCTGTGCTTATCCTTTTTTAACTTGTATTTAATATTCCGGTTCTACTTTTTTGTCTGCTTGCAAAACATATGCAGTACGGTAAGGCTTCTCAATCCTTCTTTCATAATCCCCTTCTATCATAGACTGACGTTTTGCATTATATCTCAGCTCATCGCCTCGTTGTTGGATCTTTGAAACTTAACGAGCGCGACGGCATAGTTCGCGTGTCACTCGTACACTACAATGCCGAATCGGAGGTGCATCGTTTGATCGAGGCTCTCGAGGCGTTTCTTGAAACTCAAAAGTCGATCAAGAGCAAAGCTCTGAATGCCCTAAAAAACCCTTGTACCCACCCCTTTGTAATTCCAATGGTTTCTGTGAACATAGGGCATTGTGAGTGCGTAAATATTACAGGTATTGGTTCCGACGGACAAAAGCCAGATTTAAAACAATAATGACGCAATCCGTCCCGATGGTTTTACTTTTCAGAATTCCGCGCAAGAACCTAGGCCGTCTGTTTGGTCTTGTAAATGAGTGGGTGGGAGAAGGGGGTCTGTTGTCTGTTACGGGTTTTTTGTTCGAAAAACCGTAACGGAATTTACGACGACCCCCTTTTTGTTTGTGTTTGGGTTTCAAATGCCGAGGTTCGGTTTTTGCAATGCAACAAACACGTAGAAAATAAAAGAGGACAGGGGATGTTCTCTCGTTCCGGAATGCTTTGTTGAGACCGTCAGTGCTTCTTGTTGAAGCTCGCCATCGTTTACGTTGCCTTTTTCGTTTAATACCCTCCTCCACCCCTTCATTGAATACCATATACCACTTTACAATCATGAACTCCACATCCAAAATCTCGATATCCTTCCTCCGGACCTCCACCTTCCGCTCAGCAACATCCACCGTCACATTACCACTCACCACCTCCATCGCACAACCCACTATCTCCGCATTCACTGCATCCCCATCGCTTCCAATCACATCTCGACAGCCCATCTCTTCCACCACCTTCATCCTCGGTGCCGTCATTGGCGGTCTCCTCATGCTCCTCATGCTCATCATCCTCGTCTACGCATCCTCCCCGTACGCATTCAAGCAAAGCCAAGAAAAATCGGCGATGGACATCACAACAGATCCATTGTCAATATTGACATGGACGTAGGTGTCACACCCAACCCAGCGGTTTACTTGATATCGATGGACCCGTCCACATCCTTCCTTGAGACGCACAAGGCGGCCACGTTTTGTGGTTGGGGGTATTGAGGGATCACGCAGTGGGGAGGATACGGAAAGTGAGGAGGGGAGTGTGAGCAGGTCCGGAAGTCTTGAGACGAGAGAAAGTGATGGATACATTTACGTGTCAGACATAGGGATCATGACGCCCGGTTGTATATTCCGCGTTCCCTCTCACGTCAGTATACCCGGAACACCTATCGGTAGTCAACGTGCGAGTGATCTACCAACACCACCGTCTTCCATGTCAAACAAGAGGACGAGTATGGGTGATGCTTTTGTTCAAGCTGGCGCGTATGTGAGGGATATACGAAAGACGAGAAGCTTTGTGCATAGCTCAGGTGTAGGAAATGCGCCTTCAAGGCCTTTATCGGCTTCTTCTGTGACTGGATTTGTGAGAGTGTTTTCGGCGAATGGAGCGGCGAGATGGGGTGGTGGAAGGGGGCGTTCGATTGATGTGGTTTCTTGTGCTGATATGAATGTTGTGGCGGTGGGAAATCGAGGTGGAGTTGATAGCATGGATCTATTGTATTCAAACACGTCGCTTGATAATAGTGGACGTTCCATGTTTGCGGATGGAGGGTGCGGTGCTGCACCAACGAGTCTCTCCAGGGATCCCATTAAGGATGCAGTGAGAGCTGATGGTGCAACATCCGTATGGTCACAGTTCAGCGAAACGAGAGGAGATGAGGCTGAGAATTCCGATGAAGGACAGGCAGAGACATGGGTGTTCCCGACTATGAACCGATTGCCAAGTCTACCGCCACGTCTTTCACCTCTTTTTCAAGGCCAACCTCTTCCCCCATTCATGCAACACTCATTTTTTACAATGCCTTACCCTCAAGTTCTTCCTCCTCCTTCCACCCATTCCCTTTCATCATTCCGCTCTCTCCAAACAAACCGCGACGACCCCACCGTAATCGCGTCATCAGACGTTCCTGTAATCGATAAAGCCATTGACCAACGAAATAGTGCCTCCTTTAAAGTTGCCGGCCTCGGTGAAACTTTTTCTCTTCATCGAGCGTCGGGCATTTCAAGTCACTCTACAGCTGTCAACACCCTCACTTCTGATGTTGGGTATGTTGGGGCGGCGGCCGGATGAGGATCATAAATAAACCGGACGCTTTACGTTGAAGGAGAATGGAAGGATGATGATATAAAGTAGATGAGATTCTTCTTTCGTGTGAAGAGTTCCTTTTCCCCCCCTTTTTTTTCTTGTACATAATCGACTCTCGTTCTTTTCTTTTCTTTTCTTATGTCTTTCTTTTTTTTTTTGGTGGTTCGCGCCTTTTCCATTTTTATATACCTATGGGTGTTTGGTTGGGTTTTTGAATTGATGTGTTGGATTTTTCAATTTAGCTTTTCATTGTTTCGACACCCGTTCTGCATATAACCCCAGAATGTTTTACATTCACCGAAAAAAAAGTAGAGTTTTATCGCTATTTTCTTTATCATCACCGTGTCAATTGTCCGAGGGAATAACGGATGTACCTCGGAAGCGTAGTGAAGGATCAACTCGCTACACGATAGATCGTTCATGTCGGGATCTCGCTTAAAGAGGACGACGAGCATGTGCTTGTTGATCACTTTCTCTTTTATTTGTTTTTGGAGCTGACCTGGCGAATACCAATTCCTCCATGCAGATATCAAGCGGGGGTTGGTTGTGGTTGCGCTAATTGGGTTGTGGTCTTTCTTTCAAGCTTTATTTTAAATCTTGGTGAAAGAGGTGGGGTTTGTATACACCGACTTACTGAATTCAAGGTAGGCCATATCATTATAAACCTTGACTAAAAGTAAGAATAAAAATATAAAAATACCCGCTGCTACAAAGCATCAATTATTATATTTCATTCCTTTGGCATCAAATACATTTGACACCTGCAGAGGAAAATGAACACGGAATGTACAGGTAGTGGGTGTGAGCGTTGACAGAGTTACTCTGTTGTGCGTAAGTCTCATTTCATAGCTTAAAAATAGGGTGGGGTTAACGAATGTGATGGCCGCGCGGAAAGAAATGTGTAAAGATTTACGCCGTAATCTGGTTTCATTGAAAGAGAAAAAATAAGAAAAAGTGGTCAGGACCAGTCGCATACAAAATTCGATTACGTTTCCAAGACCAGATTCAACAGTTTGTCCTTGATAGAGTGGTTCGCCATAAAGGAGAGAAAAAAACGACCAAAAACCAAATAAAAATAAAAACAAACACTCTTGTAACAGACGAAAACAAAAGAAACGTGAAAAAACCACTTCCACGCAATAAAGAAAAAAAGAAAAAAAGTTAATGTTTTTATCTTCACCATCAATCATCCGGTCCAAACCGTTTCAACAAAGACCTCAGCTTCTTCTCCTTATTCTTCTTCTTGAACCGATCAATATCCTTTTTCGTCAACTTCTTCTTTGTCTGCGGGTTCATCGCCTCCTGTTGTCTCATCATATTCCTCTCCTCCTGATACTGATCGATATCAAAGAAATGCGCCATCTGACGTTCCGCTTTCGCGTTCGGATTGAAGTAACTGTCACCCCCTGCGCGATCCGGTTGGAACCGTCCCGTTTTTTGATTAAATGTGGCAGACAGCGTGATGTCACCTTTTTTGAAAAACATAAAAAAAAAAAAGGAAAACAAACGTTTAGTCATTGTGGTCGGGAGATGGGCTAACCATTTTTTTTCGTTTTATAGCAGGTGATTACCGGGATTGAAATGCTCGCCGGCTGTTGTTGCTTGGAACGAGGTGAAGGGATACCAGGAATTGGGGGCATGCCGATGGCACCGTATGTGGCGTAAGCGGCATATGCAGCAGCTGTTCCAGCGGGATCCACTGCATTAGCATCTTTCCCATCCCCTGCTGCCGTCGCCGCCGCCATCTGCGCATAATACCAATCATAGTACTCCTGGCTGTTATAGTAATCTGCTCCCTCTCCAGCTGTAGCTGCGACTTCCCCTTCTTCGGCTTCCACTGCTTCGACCTCGGCTACTGTTGTTGATGAGACTTCTTGCTCAGACGTTGAGGCGGCTAGTTCCTTTGCTCTTGCCTTCTCCTCTTCGGGAATGTTAGGGTCATCCCATGTGGTCTCGCCACTGATGGTGTTCCACCAGTACCAGGCTTGAGATGTTTCGTCAAAGACTGCCTGCCATTCAGTGGTCTTTCCTCCGCCTCATCGTCCTTCTGAGCCCTCTTCTTCTTCTTGTCCGTCGTGTCCATTCTTGTGGTTGCTTGCTTGGGCAAAAACGAAAAGCGGGGAACAACCAAAAAAAAAAATAAAAATTCTAGAGTTTATTTCCTTGTCAAAAAAGTGGTAGGAGGATGCGGGTTCATTCTCAGCAGCAGACGACGGCGTTGAAATCATCATCATCGTTGGCATCAGAGAAAAACAATGGGGACGCTGATCATGGAAGGCTAAAGATCAGAGACTTTGGGTATCCTGTGGGAGATCCGCGTCATTGGGGTGGTTTGCCCGTGTCGCTCTCTAAGGCACCCACAAAGTCAAGCCTCAACAACCTGAGTTTGAGCAGAGCTCCCTCTGGGAATAATTTGGATAAGAAGGATATGATGCTTTCGGGGAAAGTGGACACCCCGCAAGTGGATATGACGCAAAAGGAGGAGCCCATGGATGAAGATCAAGACGATGAAGACGATGATGCTGATTTCGTCATGTTCAAAGACGTTGTGAGCTGTTATCTCCCCCGCGCCATGTCGATTCTTGATCAACATTCAAAGATGGGACCCATAAGACTCGCGAAAAAGAAGGTGCTGTACAAGTTCTCCAAAGTATCGGAATGGGAGATGGATTTGAAGGCGACAGAGATTGTTGTCGTCACATACCTTCCGGGGAGTTTCAATGAAACCACCTCTGAGCGGCGACAGTCAGAGGATGTTGCTAAATGTGATGCAAAGGCGTCTAGTCTGGACAGATGGGTCAGCATTGAAGAGGATGACGATGATGATCTTTCAAGTCTTTCCAATACTCAAGCGTCTGCAGGGGTGGACAATGCGATGACCAAGGATCCCATGTCGCATATTCCAGCCATCACGCTTGTTCCTGACCCTGCATCGTTTGTGGACCAGATCAAGGAGTTTTTGGATTATCAGCCAGTGTATGGGTCGGGATGGGTGACGGCGATCAAGGTTCGTGTGAAGGAGGGCAAGACGGGGAACACGAGGTTGCAGATGCTGGATATTGGGTTGGTGCCTACGAGCTATGTGGGGATGGCTTGAGAACGCATTTTGCTGTAATTTATTTCCGCCTCCACGACGACATTTACTAGATGTGATTCGCCCAATACCAGTATATAGACGCGAACGCAGTAAGAATAATATTAATAATAATACATAATAGATCACCGTCTTTTGGACAAACTCTTTTTTTCTGTCGCCTTCTTTATTGTTCTCCAGCAGCATGTAAATACATAGTATTCATTCATGAGAAGGATTTATTTCCGATGCAAGTCGCGCGTTTTCGTGACGTGTGATGATATCCCCCTTTAATGAAATGTACGCGCGTCTGTGGGTGTGTGTAAAGGGAAGGGAGACCTGAGGTGAGTGTCTTCCTATTATTAATTAATTAATTAGATAGTATTGTGGATTGCTCGTCCTGGGTGTGGCTTCAACAATGCAAAGTTTACAATTCATTAATGAATATTTATGCTTAAGTGGTGATAAATAAAGGTTGAAATGTCATCCGTCTTCCCATCACCACACCATCCAAAAGGGTTGATAAGGAGTACGCTCAGGAGACGTTACTGATCGCAAGCATTGATCCGAATCATGCGCAAAGATATCATAGAGCATTTTCTGTATAGAGGGACAGCATTTCATATCCCGCATATCGAAGGACAAGGTGGTGATGATGATGAGCCTCTTCGCTTCAATGCGAGCTCTGGTGATGATTCCCTCGCTGCTGATACCGATCGCATCGCAAGGAGCGAAACCATGACAGCGCTGGATGTATCCGGAATCACCGCCTTCCCACGATTACACGATATTCAGTCATCCTCTGACAAGATCATCAAGCTGGCCCAGCACCTCAACCACACTTGTCCTCAGATCCACCCCTCACTTTATGGCAAGCGTTCTTGGTCATCTTCCATACACAGTCGTCAAAGATGCTTGTCTCCCTCATCTTCTTCAATGGGACAAAAGATCACGACCCGACAGTCATTGAGGTTCTCCTTGCAAAACTTGCAATGAAATGCCCGCTTTCTATCGATAAACGGTTCAAGCGTCTTGCAACACATCTCGAAAACTCGGATACGTTGCATCAGTCTCTGTTACGATCTTCGCGGTGCATTGATGCGGGAAGTTTCGTCGCCTTTTGCTGACATACATGAGCTGATGCCTGTGTTCTCTGTCTACGACATGGAGAAGGACGGGAATGTTCGGCCAGGTTTTTCAAGACGGCCTTTGGATGACACAGAGTCAAAGCATCCCTTATTAAAGGCTGCCAGCTCGAAAGAAGGTATGTCTGGATCTCACTCTTCAAACTCCTATTTACTTCTCATAACGCAACATCCTTAAAAAAAATCCGCAATAGTGAACAAAGGAACCCTCTGGCATGAAGATTTGGACGTGAAGATGATGGAACCTTCCGTCGTTCCAAACCTCGCCATGTTTAAACGCGCTTTCAAGGTTTTCACGTGTGGGCTATTGGAAAACGTGGAACTTGGACACGGACGTGCTTTTGTCGCAGGTGGGGCAGTGACAGCGTGTTTAACACCCTGGCCACAAAAGCTGCTCGATCTTTGGAAACAAGAAGTCATCTGTCGAACCGTTCTTGAAAGCATCTTGGGACTTCCTGTAGAGATCTCGAAGGTCATTGAAGAGTTTAGTGGGGAGATGCGAAGACGGGAGATGAGGGTGGATCTGGAGCTAATGAAAATGTTCTGGAGGGAGGAATGTCCGTTTATGGGAAGTGATGTGGATGTATTTTTTGTGTGTCCCAGGAGGGCGACGGATGTGGAAGATGCAGCGGAGCACTTACCAAAAGTGCACGAACAGGTCTTGAAGAACAGGGAGAGGTTAGATTTCTCGCAGATCCCGACTGGACCTGACGGAATTTGGAAGAGTCATTGGATGTTCCGTAAGTTTATCACCCCTTTCCACTCCCACCCGTTTATTAATCTTAACTGAACTCAACTTTTCTTTGTTTACCTACTTTAGAAAAGCTTAAAAGATCACGGGTCGTTATGCAGTCTAAAGAGAAATTGGATAACTATTTCAAAGGATTACCGACCGTTCGGACAGCGAATTCTGTGACGGTTTGTGGGTGTCATCCTGTTAGACATATTCAACTTATGTTGAACGTGACGCGTGGGGCGGAGCAGTTAGCGTACCCCTTGGACCTGGATTGTGCGTCCGCCCTATACGATGGAGAGAATGTTTACGTTATCGAGTAAGTGCCTCGATTTTTTCTTTTGGTTTCACTTGATCCTACTTTTTTTGTTTGTGACTGCCTATGGTTCTTCATTTCTATGATCCTAACACCTATTTGTAATTTTTTCGAAAAGCCGGACCCTCCGATCGTTAAACACGAGGACCAACTTTGTTGACGTTCGTTCAATCTCAGACCGCTCTAGGGCGACCAGGATGATCAAATACGCGACCCGTGGTTTCTCCACCGTCGTTTTCGAGACATGCCGTCATGCACCGCGTTGTGACGTTGCCGTGTCAAAGTCCATCAGGGATATCCTGTTACGCGAGTTCCCTAAATTCGTCGACCATAATGAAAGCACGACTGGTGAGTGAAACCGTTCGCTATTTTCCTTCTCTCTTGCAGATTCGCCAAAGCTAACTTGCTCGCGTGGACGATTTCAGATTGGCGAATTCAAGACCATTTCCAATCATCTGTCGCCTGCCTTGTGGCGGATTACATCATGACGCCACTTGTTTACGGACACTGCGTCCACCCCCTCAGGCTCCACGAAAACGTCCAATCCCTGGCAACCACGAAAAGGCTTGCTCGTCCTCTCATCAAACTTCAAGCGTTGATTGAACTCATCGATAAGGACGTGATCCTTAACAAGGATGCGTTTAAAAACCTTATATTGGAACAGCGGGGACCGGGGGCACGGTTTCCAGGGATGCAGTTTAAGAATGTCAAGGATGCGGGGATGTTGAGACGTGTCAAGTTTGGGACGGCTTTTATTTTATGTTACATGTGTCGACGGGATGTTAAGGGGGATGACGGGTTTGATGGAGTTTCTGACGTGAAAGATGGGGAATCTGAAAGTAAATCGACTGGAGATGATTCTAACGTGAAGGATGAGAAATGTGAAAGTGAATCGTCCGGGGATGATTCGAGTGAGAGCGCTGAGGAAGATGGTTGGGAATCTTCCCACTCTCCAATCATCAACGTCTCGCATTGGGAGAAAAACGCCTCAGAGGATGAAAATGATAGGATTGAGACGTTTGAGGTTACAGAGAACGCTGGCGGAAATGAGGTGACTACCGGCGAATGGAACGCTGAACTTTACGACGACGACTGGGGATATGAGCCTTCCAACATTGCAGCCAACAAATACTCCTTTACCGAGAAGGACGTTCCAGGGGATGGGGATGATGAGAGTGAGGCTGAGAAAGTCGGTGGGATTGCGACAAGTTCTGAAGATGCTTGGAACGCTTGGAACCCTGATCCCGTCGATGACGATTGGGGGCTTGAGCCTTCCAACATTGCAGCCAACAAAAACTCTTTAACCGAGAAGGACGTTCCAGAGGATGGGGATGATGAGAGTGAGGCTGAGAAAGTCGGTGGGATTGCGACAAGTTTTGAAGATGCTTGGAACGGTTGGAACCCTGATCCTGTCGATGACGATTGGGGGCTTGAGCCTTCCAACATTGATGACGATTGGGAGTCTGGGCCTGGGCCTTCCAACCCTTTATCGGAAGACATCTTTGATTGGGAAAAAGATAACTCTTTCCCTCCTAAAAAGGTCGCAATCTGTAAGCGCTGCAACGCCCTCAACAAGTCTAAGCGTGAGCAAACCACGGACCTTACTGGCAAGTTTGCACTCGTCACGGGTGGGCGCATCAAGATTGGAAAAGCCGTCACCCTCAAACTTCTTCGTTGCGGGGCAACGGTTTTCGTTACAACGCGGTTTCCGCTCCTCCTCTTGAATACATTCTCCGACATTCCTGATTCCGAGACGTGGTGGATCGTTTGAAGGTTTACGCGCTGGATTTCAGAAACGTTGGAGAGGTTTTGAGGTTTACGGAGCATCTCAAAAGTGTCATTCCGCGGTTAGATGTGTTTGTGCAGAATGCTGCGCAGACTATCGCCCGACCGCCTGAATACTATTTGCCAATGGTAGAAGCTGAGGCAAGACTTCGACGTACGTTGGATGATGACGTAAAAGCGTTATGGGTTAAACTTGATGGTGAACGAGTGGATGGTGATAGCTCTGCGTTGATGATGGCGACACCTGAGGGTGCTTCTGTGCCTCAACATGTCATGGAACGGCTTGGAATGGATAGTCCGAGCGATGTTGCGGCATCAGCTTTGATGACGCAATGGAATTGGCAGACATCAGATGGAGCAAAGGCTATCACGTATTCAGATGACCTCATCCCGAAAGACTGGAACGTTTACACTGGCGATGACCCTGTGGACCCCGTAGCGTCACGACGTGGAGCACACCGCTCTCCTCCGTCCCAATTTTTGAGATGGCCGAAGTCATGGTCATCAATTCATTCATCCCAGCTCTTCTTTTGCAAAAGCTCCAACCCCTTCTTTCCTCCGTCACATCCCCACGTCCAACCCCCTCCTTTGTCTCAACGTCTCGTCACGTGAAGGCATCTTCACTGCCCCCAACAACCCTCTCGGTGATTTTCGCTGACGAAAACGGCGCCCACCCGCACACCAACATGGCGAAAGCTGCCTTGAATCGACTCACGCAGACCTGTGCTACGGCGTTGCTGAAGGAGGGTGTGTATCTGACGGCTGTGGATCCGGGATGGGTGAGTCTGATGGGACCTATGAATTCTGGGACGGGTGGAGAGGCGGATTATGCGCCGCCTTTGACGGAGGAGGATGGGGCGGCGAGGATTTTGGATCCGGTGTTTGCGGGCTTGAGAGATGGAGTTTTGATGCATGGAGTTTTGTTGAGTAATTTCAAGGTCGTCGTGGTGAGAGACGGGGGGTTTTTATTTTAACCCATTTTCTTGATAATAAATATATGTACAGTGGAAGTTGTCTCTATTTTTACAAGTTTTTATTAGTGTTAATTCTGTTTATAAGCTTGTGGAGACTCCAACAGAATTCTTTCAGATTCGTAAATTACTAAAATTCCCTTGGACCTACTTCGTATTTCTGCATACAAAACGAGTGTAGCTTCGATACTTACTTAACCGACCTCCTTCCCTCAACAATTTTACTACCTCCAAAAGTTGACACAGCAAATATGTGGGAGTTTGGGTGGTCATCATTAGCCGGTCAAAAAAAATGGTAGCTGATCAGGGTAGAGACGGTGGAAATTAGAGATGGGAGGCCTGATGGCTTGCTGGTAAAACCAGGGTTGACGGAAAGGTGGCCATTGAACTGAATATAAGGCGTGTCTTTGTGGTTTGTCACGACTCTATGCGCAAAGCAACATATAAAAGGGAAGTACGCTTATGCTTGAGATATCCTGAATATAAAACATTTAACGTGTATTTACACTGTGTGATTCTGATCGTGTACGGATGCAGTCGTCATCTAAAACTCGAGCTCCATGTCGTGGAAACTAAGATGCACGTCCATAACCAGATCGTTTTTGAGTAGAACTTTCCAGCATCCGCCTTTCGCGTATGTAGAAAAGGCAAAGATTCTGACATCCCTCGCTTTTGATCATGGTGAAAGGATCACACTCTATATCGTCAACCATTACCGCTGCCGACAAGATGTATGGCAGGCCATCCCTCCTCGTGACAGAAGGCAAGCCCTACTCTCCCCATGGCACAGGCGTCACTAGCGCATCACGCGAGAGCAGCCTGACCGAACACGCCCAGCCATCCATTCCTTATCCAATGAATGTTCGACACTCTCAATGCTGAAAAAATCTTCCGAAAAAAACTTGCTTCAAAAACGAGGAAAAGGGTTCTGCTGCTGCTGATCACCTCTTGCCGTTCAGCTCCCTGCATCCATCCATCCTCCATCCTTTGCGCCGAGGAGTGCGTCCGGAATCTCTCTCCGTTATCTTTTAAAGCGATACTCTCGGAGTCATGTCGTGTAAGATGGTCGTTCCGATTTTGCCTTGGAGATGCTCATTTGTTCTCTGTCTTTCCTCGCGGCGTTTGGATCCTTGCCGCTATCGCTGTCGTGGGAAATGCTACGAAGAACTGCATGAGGAAATGGATGGACGAGCTGATTGCGGTGTTTGGACGGGAAGATGCAGCGCATACTTGCTTTTGGATTACGACCATTTATTACTAAGACACATTACCATCTCGAACGTCTGCTTAAACGAAGGCATAACTGGGTTGCATGTAATCGCACTTTATCTGAGTTGCAGAAGGAGGGACGCTAGGACAATGGAATTTGTTTTTAGGTTTCCTTAATGATTAGGGAGTTTGCTCTCAACCTGCTCAGCTCCTTGCATGACAGCACAAAACTAACCTTGCTTTCGTTTGAATAGTCCGTCTTCTTCATGTTTTGAGGCCCTTTGTGGCATTGATGCCCGAGGTGGCCTCTCCTGACCGCAAGGTGGGTATCATCACAGCGCTTACTTTTCTTTACGACATTTACTCATATTTGTTTATTTGCAGGTTCAATTTAGGGAGAAAGTCATGTGGACTGCCATCACCTTGTTCATGTAGGCATTCATTATTCACGATGGCCTTATACTCCTTTTCTTTAAATTCCCGCAATTTACTTGAACCCAATCTAACTGCCACTAGTTTCTTGGTGTGCTCTCAGATCCCGCTTTACGGTATCATGTCTTCTGACACTTCCGATCCCATGTACTGGATGCGTGTCATTATGGCTTCCAACAGGGGTACCCTTATGGAGTTGGGTATTACGCCCATTGTTACTAGTGGAATGATTATGCAGCTTCTTGCTGGTGCCAACATCATTGAGGTGGATTACTCTCTCAAGGAGGATCGTGCTCTTTTCTCTGGTGCTCAAAGTGTGAGTATTTTGATTGCAACGCGTTTTTGCCTTCTTTTTCTGACGATTTTTCAGTGTTTGCTATGGTTATCGCCATCGGTCAGGCTACCGTCTCGGTCTGGTCTGGCGTTTACGGTGACCCCAAGGACATTGGAGCTGGTATCTCCCTTGTCTTGATCATTCAGCTTTGCTTTGCCGCCCTCCTCACATGCTTTTGGACGAGCTTCTTCAGAAGGGCTATGGTCTTGGATCTGGTATTTCGCTCTTTATCGCCACCAACATTTGCGAGAACATTGTCTGGAAGGCACTCAGCCCCACCACCTACAACACTGGAAAGGGTGCGTTTTTCCCCTATGCGGCGATTACCTCTTTGATAGTTTAAAATCTGACGCTGTGTATAGGAACCGAATTTGAGGGAGCCATTGTTGCATCATGCATCTTCTCTTCACCCGTCGTGACAAATTCCGTGCGCTTAAGGAGGCTGTCTTCCGTTCCAACCTTCCCAATGTTGGCAACTTGTTAGCGACCATTGTTGTCTTTGCTGTTGTGATCTACCTTCAGGGTTTCCGTGTCGAGATTCCTGTCACGTCGAACAAGATTCGTGGACAGCAGGGAACTTACCCTATCAAGCTGTTCTACACCTCCAACATGCCCATTATGCTGCAGTCGGCTCTTACTTCCAACATTTTCTTCATCTCGCAGTTGCTTTACAAGAGGTTCCCTGAGAACTTCCTTGTGAGGTTGTTGGGTGTTTGGAAGGTATTGCATCTACAAACGTAGACTTGCACTTTATAATTCCCAAATGAGCGGCTTTCTCACACATCTTTTTATTCTATTTTTGCAGAACCACGAGGGTGTTCCCCAGGAATTCGCATCCGGTGGCTTCGCCTACTACATTTCCCCTCCTCAGACCTTGGCAGCTGTGACTCAAGACCCTCTCCACTTTGTTGTTTACGTGACCTTTATGCTCAGCGCCTGTGCCTTCCTTTCCACTGCCTGGATTGAAGTGTCTGGATCTTCGCCCAGGGATGTTGCTACTCAGCTTAAGAACCAGGGCTTGACCATCCCCAAGAGCCGTGACACTACTCTTTACAAGGAGTTAAAGAGGATCATTCCAACTGCCGCGGCGTTTGGTGGGCTCTGCATTGGAGCGTTGTCTGTCTCGGCCGACCTTTTGGGTGCTATTGGGTCTGGAACCGGTATTTTGTTGGCCGTTACGACGATCTACCAGTACTTTGAGGTAAGCAACCCTTTCTCATTCCTTGTTTTTACAAAAAGAGTTATCTGGCGCGTCTTTTTTACCTTTTCTTATTTATTATTTTTATTTTTGCAGATCTTCGTGAAGGAGCAGCACGAACTCGGGACCGACCTCTTCTGATGAAACGTGCTTGGACATGTCTTTACATCCCTCCCCGCCACCACCACCGTATTTTTAAACGGACCTCGTACTTCTTTTTTCTACTTGAGATGTTTATTAAAAACGGTGTCCACTCCTCCCTTCCTATCCGGAGATTTCTTGGTCTCCTTTTCCCCGTTTCACACCCTTTTTTTCTTGTAGCCCGACTTTTTTCGATTATGGGTTTCTTTGCATGACATTTGTGAATATTAAAGGATGATGTTGGAATCCACTTAGAATTCTATATGGTTTTGACTGTCTTGACCGCAATGGATGTTTTGTTGGCTTTATCCGATGTACTGACTCGGAGTGATAATGAAGCACGCGCGTGATAGGAGTTTGGCCGAATTTTTTGTAGTCAAAAGGAGTGATGGTCCGAAAAAAAATATGAATGTAAGTCGTCATACAAATTGAAAAAGATCCTGCGGATTGCAAGACTTGACTATAAAATGAAGGTAAACCCCAAAAAGATCACTTTATCATACTGCTGCTTAACAATTATCTTTGAGTTCGATTCTGATTTGTTTATTTTTTTCTCAACTCAACCAGGGGGGATGTGACCATACAAAAGAAAAAAGGGAGGGGTTTTGGGGGGAAATATTTGGAGAGTAAAAACAGATACAGGGCTTATAACATTTTAAGGAGAGGAGAGGTTATATAGGGGTCTCCGACAGGCTTTTTGACAGGGAGGAGATATGAAAATGGAGGAAGCATGAAACGGGCTAAAGAAAGACAAAGCTTACAATTTTCGACATAAGATATAGAGGTTTGTGGGTGGTAAAAGGCATTTGGAAGGATGCGTTTGAGAAAAAATACACGATAATAATGATATGAAACGATTGTTAGTCAAAAACAGAAGAAACAAAAACAAAACGAAAACAATAGAACGCAGAAAAATAATGATAGTAACATTAATAATATAAAGAAAAGGGAAGGGTTTAATTCCTCCCAATACCCTCCCTCGCCATCGTTGCAATCTCTCTAGCCTCCTTCCCAACCCTCTCATACTCCTTCACCATCTCCTGAGCCGTCACAAGCGTCTCCGCACCTCCGGGACAGAACTCTGTATACAACTTCCATGCCTCTGTTCCAGGCAACAGAGCCGGAGGGTTCCCATTTGCCCGCCAGAGCTCGTGGAAACGCAAGTGAGGTTGAAGGCGCTCGCGAAGATGATTTTGACAGGTCACGCGAAAGTCAAATTGCGTTAGGAGGATAGAGTACGGGGTTTTGGAGGTGAGAGAGGTGATGGGGAGGATATTAGGATTTGGAGCGGGCTGGTCGATACGGCGGCGCTTTTTGGTCATGTCGTCTGTAATAAATTTTAAAACTTTAGAACTCGGAGAAAGAGCAGATCAATAATGCAACCAAATGTTTACCTAAATTGGCACTCTCCGGAGTGGCTAACTCCCTCTTTGGGCTCCGCACATTCTCCATTTCTCCCTCCTCTCTCCCTCTCTTCACAACCTTCCTCACGTCTCCACCCACCGCATCCCTTTTAACGATTTTTCCAATTTCCGTACGACCTCCTACCAGTCACAGGAGTCATGGCATCTTTGAATTGTGAATCCTTGAATTCCGAAAGAGGTGGCTCAACCCTCGGTGTGATTAATGCTGGGGTGGCATTCACCACCTTCTTAACAAGACTCTCCAACGGTTCTCCGAATGATC
The DNA here is from genome assembly GCA_025449115.1 of Chytridium lagenaria. Classification (NCBI taxonomy): domain Eukaryota; kingdom Fungi; phylum Chytridiomycota; class Chytridiomycetes; order Chytridiales; family Chytridiaceae; genus Chytridium; species Chytridium lagenaria. The sequence continues at coordinate 54,457 of JAHLKC010000153.1, forward strand.
CATTTACCGGAACAGATTTGACAGATGACAGTTCACTTCCAGTCTTTACGCTCATATTCAAAGATTTCGCCGTTCTTAAAGTCGATGGCTTTTGCAGCGAATTTGGCGTCGGAGCCACAGGTGATACCTTCAATTTCGCAGCTGAGATTATAGGCGAATCCACCTTCATCATAGTGGCCTCCATCAACGTCTTCTTCTTTGCAGGGACGCTCACCATCTCACCCGTTGAGTGATTCATGATAGGTGGCAAAGGGTCCTCCCATTTATTCGATTTCGCGACGCGTTTACCAAGTACATTCGCCTTGAGCGTTGGTGATGTAGAAACTCTTGCAGGGTCCATGTATGGGCTCGCTTCCCTTGGCTTCACAATGCGTTTCTTGGGCACAGACCGTGTGACCGTTTTTGATGACACAGAAACTGCTTTTGAAACGGTCAAATTGTTTAACGGAGGTTTTTTGAAGGATGAAAGCGAGTTCATAGTTCGTCTCCGCTTTATAGGTTTAGACGGGGTGACGCTATCATTCTCCAATTTCTTCGCCCCAACCACAGAAGACAACGATGACGCCACGGGCTTATCCGTTCGCTTCCGTTTCACCATAACTGCCTTTTTCTCGTCTTTAACCGACACCCGAGATCCTAACATTCTGTTCGGATAAAGCAGAGATGCTTCTCTGGGTCTCTTCAAATTGTTCCATTCAGGCGCATCAGCCGGGAGCTTGAGGTAAGGAAAATGCAATCTTGATGTTTCCGGCAACGAGTTCTTGCTCTTTGTATGTGTATGTGGGCCATGTGTAGGGTTGGACTTCGCGATATGTTTGGTTCTGAAGCTTGTAAAGGCCGTTGGATTCTTGAAGTTTCGCAATCTAGAAATTGGTGTAAAGAGAAGTATAAGTTTTATAACCATTTTTAGGAATCAGATGAACGGAGGAAAGTTAAAATGCGCATACATCCTTCAACAACAGCATAACATGAGCTTCCAAATCCCTCCCCATCCTCTTCAAAATATCGGAAACAGAAATAGGTTTCAGCGCCATAAGATGCACCAAGTTCTTTCTGAACTCTATTTGTGCCTCTGGGCTCATGACCTTTGTTCTCACAGGTAAAGCTGGGCTTAATATGGAAGGTGTCGGAATTGGGGTGGACTTTGTGAGGACGGGGGATGACGACGTGTAAAGTTTACGCGCAGAAAAGCGATTTAGTTGTGGTTTTGGGACGGGGCGCTAATTTGCGGGCTGAAGCAGCGGCGGAGGCAAAGGCTTCCCGCTCGAGTTCTAGAGCGTCCACCAAGATGGCTCTATAGTTTTGTACATAAAATAAAATAAAATTAAAGAGGCAAGAAGCGATGAGTAATTCAAAACGCTGGAAGATGCCAGTCAGGGAGACTAGCAGTATATGGACATGTGGTCTATCAAGATGTCCATAAATCAAAAATATATGCAACAATAGTAAATGTAATAACAATAGTAAAAGTAATGTCAACTCACCCATGAGACTCCCTTTTCTTGCCCTCCAAATTTACAGCCTTCTGCACTTGAAGTTTCTTTTCCTTGCTCAACGTCATCCTGAGTGCAATCGTCGAAGACACCTTGCCTTGATACTCCAACTTTCGTCTCGCGGCCCCAGTAGAGGACGAATCCAATCGATAGATTTCTGTAGAAGGCACACTCGAGTTATGGCTCTTCCGTTGGCTCATTGGAGTTGATGACAACGGTGTGAACTCAAAGATCTGAGTGCCAATGACGAGACCGGACGCTTGAGAGACTTTAGAAGTTGACCGCGATGTAGGGGCGTTGGTGAATCGCACACTAATAGCGTTCGGACTTGCCCGGATGGCGGCAAGGGCTTCTGGTGTAAGACGTAGACTTGCGACGGGACGGGATGTTGTGGGTGTAGGGAGAGGTGGCTTGTGACTGTGGGCATGTCTGGAAGGAGAGACGGATGGTGGGGTGTGGACTTCGTACTGCCACTGAGGATCAAGAGGCATCTTGTCTGAGTCTTGAAGATGAGCACACGCGAGGACCCTAAAGGAGGGGGGCTATGTGTGTGGGTGTTTGGGGGCGTCAACTGTGAGCTGGGTTTGAGGTTGATGGTGATCGCTTTTGAAAAACTGACTCAGAGTCTTTCTTTTTCAACCCCGAAAACACAGGGTGGATCAGCTTGATCACATCTGCCAATCAGAGCGCCGCTTAAAAAGGTAGCTTGACGGGGAGATGAGGGAGGATCAGCGGATAGGGACGAAGGAGTGGGGATTGGGATTAGGGATGCGGTGAGTCGATCGTCATGCATATTGTTTGGAGAACGAGGGCCATCTGAGGAAGGACTGGGAGAAGCCTTGTAGAGTAGGTTGTGATGGAAATACTTGTGGCAGGGTCCTGATCATTACACTGCTTCTCTCGAAAAAATGACCGAACAGACAGGTCCCTGAGATGGATGGTTACGATATGGCGACGGTCGATGCAGCATATGGAATGCATGAAGAGTGCAAAGAAAGCTGAAGGGAATGAGAACTTGACATCTCCGTTTTTTGGAACCGCACGTTCCAATAACTATACATTCGAAACGATGCTGTCTCTTTAGTCATGGTCTATAAGGCCCGGTGCCGAGCCTGTAATCGCTTGCTTTTCATGGCAAACGGCCAGCTTCGTCACCTGCCTCAAACTTCCTGGATGTCAAAGAGTTCAAGATAACGCTTTACAATCGGATTTATGACGAGGATGAACCCGATGTACTGCAGACTCTGAGGCTGCTGCAGCTTGTGCAAAGGACTTGGACAAATGTGAGGACATTCAATTTTACTGTAGATTGTTGCTCGGACGATGCTGTCCGCCATTACGAGATAACGAGAATGGACCTTCGAATATATCAACAAGTGTATTATCTATCAATCTACAGCGCCAGCAATAGCGACTTGGCCTGCGCTATCGGAGTTAAACGCGTTGGCGCCGCGAATATGCGATCATCGAGGAATGAGCGTTAAATGTAAAGTCATTTTTTGCTAAAGTCGCTCACCATCTGTTGACATGCTAATCTACAGGTTGAATTGAGAAATTAAGGGCCAATAAAATAATGGGACAGTGTAAAATCGGACGGTAGTTAACCCATCTGCAATTATCTGATTCAAGGCTAGCTGTATGCAGACTCTTCTGCAAGCTAGTTTTGTAAACATTATAGCCAGTCCCGTCACGAAATATATTTTTTAATAATAAAACCGAAATACGCGGTCCACTTTGTTCATTTCTTGTATAATCGCACCATCCCTCACCTTCATCATCTTGAAAGGAAGCTCACGTTACAAGGGATATGGGAGTGATCCTGAGGGAGGGATGTATCTGCAAATATGGCAGCAGCTGCAGGTCGTTAGCTGCAGAAATTAAAATCATGGTATTGACCAATGTATTCTTCATTCACCGATATCTTGTCGATGATCAATTTTGACTAACGTCCTAGATGGACACGCTCCGCCGCGTAAAGTAGTGCCCGGCTCATGGCCGGCTCGCTGCAATATAGTAAACCTCCATTATAATTGCAAAACAAATTAGTTAACGGTGTTGATATAAATGGCACGATAGATCTGGTAGGTGTTAGAATGGCAGGTTACTAGAATGGGGACACGTGGAAACAGGTCTGTCTCATTCACATGGCAATGATGAATTGAACCACAACTTAAAGAAAATATAACACCGACAAAGGCTGCAGGTGATCTGCATTTGAAGATCTCATTTGATTACACTCCAACCATTTTAACTTTGCCGCGAGGTATTCATGAAAATCCGCCTCTTTGTGAATGTAAACATCGTGCAGAACCACAGAGTTTTAGAACATGAAGGGATGATCTCGTTGAGCTGTTTGTCTCCATTCTTAATTCCTTCGGCCGATGTTAAAGATGGCCGCATTACGAAGTCACTGCACTGCATTCTCTCTGTGCTTAGTCCTGCTCTGCACGCTGTTGTACTCTTCAAATGTAAAAGCACAAAACGCGAGATCCCTTCGAATCGGTATATCGTAAGTGCTGTTCATTGCCCTTCATCTTAAGCTTTTTCCTTATGGTTTTTGTGTAAACGACCTCATTTTGCAGGCTTGCTGGCGGGACTCCGGTTGACGCCGAATGGGTGCAAGGCATTCTTGAAATCCTCGATTTTAGGATGGATCAACTGAGAGCTAACCAAAGTCTGCACCCTTCAGTCAGAAATTTAAGCTTATTGTATGATGAAATTCCGTGAGTAATTAACTTAGTAGTTTCTACACATCAGCTCCGTGACGGCTTACATTCTTTTCGTCGCTATTTGATTTCGCAAATATCAGCGACGTTGGTGAGACCCTGGCCATACGATCCGCGTTCAACTTGTACAATCGTGGAGTTGCGGGGGTAATTGGGACAGGATATTCTTCCATGACGCTCGCCCTTGCACCCGTCATGGACGCCTACAATATACCCGTGTGTGATGGGGCATCAACTAGCCCAAAACTTAGCAACCGCGCAGCGTACCCAAACTTTTTCCGCCCAGTCCCCAAGATAACGGTCAGGCCTCTGCCATCGCAACCTTTTTAAAGCAACAGGGGTATGATCATGGCTCTTGTGTTGTTGTAGAGTTCTAAATGAAATGTACATCTCATAAATAGGTGGTCCGAATGCGCCATTGTTGCTGCTCAAGACGGCTACGGCCAGAATCTTGCCAATGACCTCACGAGTGAGCTGCGATTGAACAGTATTACCGTCACAGTGAGGGAAAACTTTTTTGTTGGATTGACAGATTACACGAAAACTGTTCTAAACCTACGAGATTCCCTTTCGCGCGTCATTGTGTAAGTGTTGTACGGTTTCTTCTTTCATCCAAATTATTAAATGCTTTGTCTAAAACAATAATTCGTCTTTCCTTATCACATATTAACATGTGCAATATTAGATTTATTGGAAATGCTGATGAATTTGTTACAATAAGTCGGCAAGCAGGTGCCGTGGGGATCTTCTCCTCTGGTTACGCCTGGATAACTGCTGTAGGGCTTTTTCGTCTTTAGAGACTCAAAAGCATTAATTGATATGTATTTTAGGACGGAGCTAAATACGGCCTTGAGACTTATAGCCCAGATGATCTACAGTACATCAACGGCGCTATTAATGTCTTCCCAACAGAAGGCCAGGTTAGCTGCATAAAAGCTTTACTCAATTGCGTTACTAACAACCACGCATTTTCGCTCATAGGGTCCTGTTTACGAAACTTTTAAGAACCAATTCTTTAATGCGAATGCCACAAAGTATCCTTCGATTCGATCGAAATCTATTCAATCGTATCTCCTTTTTTACGTGAATTGTAGGCACCGATATATTCAATGTTCTAATTATCTACAAAGGCTTGGAAGCTTTTGTTTTCGGTTTCGACCGACATTTCAAAGCCTACCCAACCGCAGTCCCCACCGATAATACCAGCCCTTGGAACCTGACTGGATTCAAAATTCCAGAGACTGTTAATTTCCCAGACGTCGAAACGGTTACAGGCCGGGTCATCTTAAGTGAATTCCCTTTTTTTTTCTTCCCCTTGACCGATTTCTCTTTGACCATATAGCTAAACAACTAACAACTGCTCATCAGACGAAGAAGGAGACCGTCTCGGATCGTACAGTCTCACGTTTTACGAATATAAAACAAACACATGGATTAATTTCGGAGAATATGGCGCCACGGGTCTCAGCATCACCGGACCTATTGTTTACGCAAACGGATCCACAACGAAGCCTTTCGGTTCAATAAGAGGTTTGTTTTAGAGCAGCCGCTACACTATTATTGAAAGCGTTTAATCTACTTTCATCGTTTAGAGGCGGCCCCACGAACTATAATAACTCCTCCAAACTCTGCGGCTTACCTCATTTACATTTTGACCCCGTCGTGGCTGCCATGTGCTTTGGCTGCATCACCATCCTGAATGCATTCCGAAGTCGCAAGGCCATTAAGGTTGACTACCTTGTTGCTTTTTCTTTCCCATCCTTGATTTAACACTCAACATTACCACATTGCATTTTTAAAAAAAAAGGCTATTAGTATCGAACTCTCCATTATCTCGATTTTGGGACTCTTTGCGCTCTCATTTTACCCCGTATCTCTAACTGGTGATCCGGCCAACTGGAAATGTGTCGCCGAAATATGGGTTTTGCCTCTTTCCATCACACTCGCAGTCGCTACGCAGCTCTGCAAAAATTTTAGAGTCTATCGGGTGTTTGCGAACAAGTTTGTCGGGTTGTCCATCACGAATACATCCGTCATGATGTGGATTTTGGGACTCGTACTGTTGGATATGGTACACACTGTTTCATATTTTCGTCATGTTCTCACTCCTTTCAATGGTTTTTTTCACGCTTCTTCTATTTTTTCTTTTACATTGGATCGAACCATAATTAACTTTGAGTACGTTCTTTTCAACTCTTTATTACACCAAAAAAAAAAAAAAAAAAACCAGATTATTTCAATTGTGTGGACTGCTTACGATGCACCGAGCTTGGATTGGGATCTTGTAAAGCTTGGAAAGAACTACGAGTTACAATTTGTGTGCAGTTCATCCAGAGCATCCGTTCAGTCCGCATTTTTAGGCAAGTTTACTTTCTTAGACATATCTCTAACATTATGGGATCAGGCGTTGAATATGGATTTCACGCATTTCTTTTTATCCTCGGTGTTGCCCTTGCCACTCTCACTCGGCATTTACCCCCGGAATATAAGTAAGATCCAGCTCTCCAAAAGTTCTTTAATTGTTTCTAGTCAATCCTCAGAGCTTACATCCATGATGTATACTTTCATCGCCGTCGGATCGTTCGTCATCGCGATATTGTCCACCGTGAAACTTGAAAAGACCCCGCAAATTGTCATCAAGGCGATCGGAGCTTACGCAGTTGTGGTATTGAGTCTATATAACTTGTTTTGGACAAAGTTTTATGCGCTCTTCAAAGAATATTCCGGTCAGCATAAGGCTACCACGAAAAAGTCATCAAAGTACGTGCTCATCCAATTACTGTCACTTTCTATGTTAGATGCCACATTATTTTCCTTGCCACATTCCTCCCTCACTCCCCTGTCTCTGTGTATGATTTCAAATCAAAACAGCGCATTCTTATCGTCTTATTTTTCTCGTCAAAAAAAGTTTGGAAGAATCAGGCATGACATCCTCGATGAATGCAGCAGATACATCATCTGCAGGTGGAGAGTCTGTCGAAAAATGTAGCGACCTAAAACTTATCAAAAAGACTTATGTATGTGCATCCTGCAATGTTTTTCGCTTGTCTTGACCTCCATGACTGCTTATTTTGAGACTAAACCCCTCCTCATCGCGTAGCCGATATCGGAGCTGTGCTACCTTCGTGAAAAGACCAACATCGGCATCGTCACCTGGACTCCCTACGTCATCTCCGCTCCCGTCAGTGGCGAAGTACTTGTCTTCCTTTTCTCCGCCCGCTCCTCTATTCAGAATATCACTCTCTTTTCATCCGACTGGATCGTCAAACCAATCGACAGCGACCCAGCTGTGCCGAAAAAGGAGCCTTTTTACGCGCTGAAGCTCACCAAAACATTGCAGTCAGTGGTGACGCAGCCGGAAGTGGTTGTTAGATTTAAAGAGCCAAAAGGAGCGGAGGAGTGGTTGCAGATTTTGGGACCGAGGTGTAAGGTTCAAGCAGGGGGGGATCAGTCGGGAACGGCTAATGGGGTTTCAAGAAAGATATCAATGAACACTCGATCAATGACCTGATAGAAGGGTCAGGTTTTAATTAACGTGACAGACATTATGCCTATAGTCTTCAGTAACATTCGCTCAAGTTCATTTTGCATTCACCAGCATCCCTGTTATAAATCCTGTATAAAATTAAAGTTCTTTACAGCTTTCAATTCTCTCATAGAGCAATCACCTCTCATTATTAGTTATAGCTAGACTGAGGCATTTGATTTACTTAAGATTAAGCTTTTAAACTATAATCTTAATGGATTTTAGTGTTTATATTACAGGTCGTCGCTGACGAGCTTATACGTTTTTTCCTATAAATGTAGTCGACACGTTTGTTTTTTTGGTTTAAATGCTCTGACTCGGAACGACCGAAAATCAAGGAAAACCCATTCAACCGTTGACCAAGGGCTGAAGCTCAATGGACAATCCCCTTAATTTGGTTAGAATAGTTATAATTCCAACCTTACTTTAGTCAATCCTTCGACAATGTTCATATATTAGCCGCGGAATGCGCCAATACGGCGATTTATCTCACCAGCAGCTGTAGGGAGAAACCAAAGAACGGATAATATCGTCGAAAGATTAACCCAAAGCACAAGCCCTTTGCCCAGAAAACTACATATTTACCAATTACCGACACCAAAGGTGATGATGGCCATGCATCTACGTCCACAGATTAGTGTACCGTTATGGCTAGGCTGTGTGCTCATGCTGCTACTTCACTGTGCTCCACATTTCCCGGCCCAAAACGCGAGGTCCTTACCCATTGGCATTTCGTAAGTTCACATGAAAGCTGGACTTTTGGTAACGTTCAAAACACAAAAAGGTTGCCTGGCGGAACCCCGGTTGATGCAGAATGGGTGCAAGGCATACTTGAGATCCTTGATTTTAGGATGGAGCAGCTTAGAGCTAACCAGAGCCTACACCCTTCCGTGCGAAACATAAGTTTGTTTTACGATGAGATACCGTGAGTCTCGCGCTCAAAAATCACCACTACCTACGTCCATTTTTTCGCTATTTCTAGTGTTTCTAGTAAACTAACAAGTATTATAGATCAATTGGCGAGACATTGGCGATCCGATCAGCCTTTAACCTGTTCAACCGGGGAGTGATAGCCGTCATCGGCGCGGGATATTCTTCAATGACTCTCGCGCTTGCACCGGTCATGGACGCTTACAACATCCCCGTGTGTGATGGCGCGTCTACAAGCCCAAAGCTTAGTAGTCGGGTAGCATATCCGAATTTCTTCCGTCCCATTCCACAAGATAACGGGCAGGCTTCTGCAATTGCACGATTTTTAAAGCAACAGGGGTAAGGGTTGTAGATTATACCCTATTATTCGTATCAAACAACGTTGTTTCTTATTTTATTTTTTCTATTCGTATTATTTTTTTGAATATTCAGTTGGTCTGAGGTTGCCATTCTCGCGGCACAGGATGGCTACGGCCAGAATCTTGCCAACGAGCTCATGAATCAAGTAAGAGTCGAGAACATTACGGTCACGTTCAGGGATAATTTTGTTATTGGAATGACGGACTACTCGAGAACGGTGATGAACCTGAGGGATTCACTGTCACGGATCATCGTGTAAGTAACTTTACACCATCTGCAGTGACATCTTTTCCTGTGTTTTATCCGATCTAAAAGGCTATATGTTTTTTTTAGCTTTATTGGTAACTCTGGTGAGTTCGTCACAATATCTCAACAAGCCCAAGCTGCCGGAATTTTTGCGCCTGGATATGCCTGGATTACAGCTGTAGGATCTTCCCGACTTGAAACATAAACTGAGAGTTTTAATGTTAGGACGGGCTACAAGTTGGTCTGGAGAGTTACAGTCCAAATGAGCTGCAGTCCATTAATGGTGTTATTAACGTCTTCCCAACCGAAGGGCAGGTTTGTTCCAATTTTTAATGCCATTTATTGCCCACCAAAGACTAAGCCAAGTGAAACCTTAACTTAATTTTCCGACAATTATATTAGGGAGTTGTTTATGAGTCGTTCAAGCAAGACTTTTTTAATGCGAATGTCACGCGGTACCCATCGATTCGCTCAAAGGCCATCCAGCCTTTTCACCTTTTTTACGTCAACTGTAGGTGATGGATTTGATAACGCAACATTCCCTCCTTTACGTTTTGGTCTGTTCAATTTTGTTTAACGAAAAAACAATTTCTTATTAAAAAAAAAAAGGTTTAGAAGCTTTCGTTTTTGGCTTTGATCGTCTATTCAAGCAAAACCCTGCTGCAGTTCCTACCACTAACGCCGACCGTTGGAACTTGACTGGCTTTAAGATTCCGGAAACCATTAACTTTCCTGATAGAGACACTGTGACAGGACGTGTAATAATAAGTAAGCTTAGATTCTAATCGCCCACTCCATGATAATCTAACATGTCCAATTTGTCCACTTAAGACGAAGAAGGCGACCGCGTTGGATCATACAAGCTTACTTACTATGAGGCAACTGGGAACAGATGGATTCAATTTGGGGAATATGGCGTTACCGGGCTTATTATCAATGGATCTATTATGTATGTCAATGGATCAACGACAAAGCCTCTCGGTTCAATTAGAGGTTCGCTTGGAATATGGCACCTTTGAAGTTTTAACAACATTTTTACGTGTAGAGTCATCCCCGCAAACAATTATCCAGGCTCCCAACCCTGCGGCCTACACCATCTTTATATTAACGCCCGTTAGCGCTACTTTGTGTTTTGCATGCATGACCACTTTCCTTGCATGTAAAGACAAAAAGACGATCAGGGTGAGGAATTCAATTCCGTCCGGTTTATAATTTACATATATATAATCTAACCGCTTTCCATTAAAAAGTCACTCAGTGTTGAACTTTCTGTTGTTTCCATTCTCGGCCTAGTAGCGCTATCATTTTACCCTCTATCTCTTACGGGTGAGCCCACCAACGTTAAATGCGTCGCCGAAATATGGGTTCTTCCTCTTTCCATCACCCTTACAATCGCTACGCAGCTATGCAAGAACTTTAGAGTATATCGAGTGTTTGCGAACAAGTTTGTTGGGCTGTCAATTAGTAACGGCGTGGTTATGGGCTGGATTTTAGGGATATTAGCTATGGATATGGTAGGCGTCCCTTTTGCTTTGACGTTCTTATAGCTTGCAGATCATCTCTATTGTTTGGACTGCTTATGATTCCCCAAAAGTGGAGTGGGACCTTGTCAAGCTCTCAAAGGCGTTTGAACTTCAGTCTTTCTGTACTTCAGCAGACAGATCCATTCAAACGCGCTTCCTCGGTATAGTCACCATGTTTAGCGATCATTTTGCCCAAAGTTTAATAATTGATACTGTTTAGGCTTTGAATACGGATTTCATGCAGTTATCTTTATCCTCGGTATCGGCCTTGCTACTTTCACCCGTCACCTACCTCCCCAATACAAGTAGGCCACGCGTTGTCTCCCTTTCAAGTCTACACTTTCTAATGATACGTTAATTACAGCCAATCTTCAGAGCTTACCTATGTTATGTACGCTTTCATTGCCATTGGATCCTTTGTCGTAGCTTTATTGTCTACCGTAAAGCTCGAGAAGACGTCGCAGGTTATTATCAAGGCCTTAGGATCCTACCTGTGTGTGTGGCTCACTCTTTACAACTTGTTTTGGAGTAAATTTGTAGAGGTCTACAAAGACTATTCCGGGAAACATAAGTTTGCAAAGTCAAGAACCTCAACGTAAGTATCTCCTTTCTCAATGTTTTTGATGTTCGTTTGTACCTCAACCTTTTTTCAGTCTCGAGGACTCGGGAGCAAATTCCTCGTTAAACGGTGAATCTTCTGCCGGTGCAGAATCTGTTGAAAAAGCCAGCGATTTCAAACTTCTTCAAAAGACTTATGTAAGCTTACGTCAACTCTCGTTTGCAAGTTCTTAAAGCCAAAATTTGTCTTAGCCCGTCTCAGAGCTCTGCTATGTCCGTGAAAAAACCACACTCGGCATCGTAACCTGGACTCCATACGTTGTCGCCGTCCCATCAAGCAGCGAAGTCCTCGTCTATCTGTTTTCCTCACGGAGTTCCATTCAAATCCTCTCACTTTTCGCGTCAGATTGGATCGTTAAAATTGCAGACAACGATCCTTCCGTCCCGAAAAAGGAGCCATTCCATGCCATCAAGCTGACAAAGACTTTGCAGTCGATCGTCAGTCAGCCCGAGATTATTATACGGTTCAAGGAGGCAAAGCATGTGCCTGAGTGGCTCCAAATTTTGGTTGGGAGGGCAAAGGTTATGGATGCATCGCTGATGCGGCAAACATCAACAAACGCATTAATTAGGTCTACATCATGATTTAGTGAGGCTTTCCACAATCTTCCAATTCATCCCCTCTTCACAGTCTGCGGTACGTTTTACGTTGACTTTGATAGAAATATATATCCATAGTATTTGAGGTCGTCATCGATGGCCTTTATTATGTAGTAAAGTTTTATATTCGTCAACATTGACCTCCCATCCTTCCCCAGAAAGCCACCACATCACGTAAAATGTCCTTCAATTTCTCTACTCCATCTGGTATATTTATTCGTCTAGCTCGCTTTACACAATTCGGCTCTTCACCATCAAAAATCGATCCACACGATCCAGCTTCTCATCACGCACGGCAGGATCCACCAAACCCTGTTCAGGCTTCCCACCTTACACACAAAGTTAAAAAAACCATTATGGTATTAAAAAGCTCACCATTTTTATCTCCACTCCCCTTTATGCCAATGTCTCGCGATACTAGTGGGAGTTCCTTGCTTGCAGTCCCAGGGCGAGGTGTTAGGATGGGTGTCTCAAAAAAATGCGAAGACGCACTTGGCGCGTCGACTTTTGATGCTTTCAAAACGCGATTTCTCGACACTTTGAGGAGGCTCACACCGACATTAAGCTTTATAATTAGCAATCTACAAAAAAACAACCAGAAAGGTTAGAACATACTACACAAACAAAGCATTTCATACATTGAATAAAACACGAGCAACAGTAATATCCTTGCAAATATTCTCATCATCTGCGCAACAAGCCATCCACGTGCTGTAGGGCTCGCAAAGAATCCGAGCATCCATGCCGCCTGATTCTCTACCGACTCTTTGATTAATGCCGCTTCAGGAAGGCGTGTCGAATTCAGCGCAACGTCGAGGAAGGAAAAGGGTGTGAGTAAAGGCCGGATGGAGTCGAGGACATGAGTTGGGGGTTTGAGATCGACAAAGAGCTCGACGCCTGCCTCGGTGCAAAGCATGCGGAAGGTTTGCCAAGCGACACGGATGACAAGGCATGCGAGTGGGATGGAGACGAATCCGATACGACGCGCGACGGCGGGAGATTGATCGAGTGGTGGAGGCTGCAAAAGAGATAAAATGCGTCAACTTTGTTAGAAGTGTCAAGTCAATGCGAGAAAATGAGACATGGATGACAGAATTACCTTCTTCAGTCCAATCTCGCCTTCAAGACCCTCGCCACGCTGCTTCACATTCGCCATATCCCTGCACAAGCTATCGTAGAACTTTGTGTACACGGTCGGTGGGATCTGGTTGAACTTTGTGATAAAAGCATGTTTAAGCCAATCCACAATAATCTCCGTCCCCAAAACGGCCAGTGCAGGATACAACAGCGTCTTTAAAAATTCTACATTCGTCGACGAGAACGTTTCGTGAAGCATACCAAGTACTGATGTGGTGAGGTGAGGGAGGGAGTTGCGAAGGTCGGGAAAGGTGAAAGTTGAAGTGGGGACAGCGAGGATGAAGGAGTATGCCGCGGTGAGAAATTCAAGGATGGGACGACCACCGGTAAGCTCAACAAAGTTGCGGAGGATGATAATCATGAGGAAAACGGAAAGTTGAAAACGTTCCACGACGTCTGTCGTACATCAGTTAATGAGGGCATAAGCAAAACTCGACCGGAAAATTAACTCACCACTACATGATAACTGAAACAAATTCTCTCTCTCAAACCGTTTGAACACGCTTCCCTTGATCTCCACAAACTGATTCGACAACAGCAACGTCAACAGCGAGTTGTTGTAGCTGTTTACCGCAACGTTGAGTGTCATCACCTGATAAAACAAAACCATGGTGTGCGCAAAGACGTAGCAGAGAGCGACTACGAAATGCGTCACCCGCCCGAGTCTTCGACGAGCTTTGGCACTGGTTGAGGAAGTGGTGGAGGAGGAAAAGGAGGTTTGGGCTTTTGAGAAAAGGGAGTCGAGGATATCGTGGCCGAAGGCGCTGCAAAGTTTATCACAAATCTAATTTACGATTAAGTATTTCCAAGGACAAACTTGATATATAGATGCAAACAGACAACAAGTAAAAAAAATAAGCTACCTCCATCACGTTGAATATAACGTACAGTTTGATCGTAGCCTGACCCCTCACAGAATGATACACTTTTGAGGCATCCACATGTTCCAAAAAGTATGAACACAAAAAAAGAATCGATCCTTTAAGAACATCCACTCGTTGCGCAGAAGTTAACGTGCCTGTTCTGTTTTATAGGTTGAATCAGTTGTATATGAAAGACGCGCTTACCTAAATATGAAAACCCGAACCATGGCAAAAAGAGCGATGACAATACGGATGGGCAGAATTGTAAAAATGTATAGAAATGAATCCAGACAGATCGCGTACCCAATGAGGAGAAACTGACGAAAGAAAGGAAAAAATTAAAACGAGTATTCCGTTATCACGTACAATCAAGACATGGCACACATGGGGAAGGATATAAAAAGCTACGATAAAATTGGGATAGAAAGTATACCACACCTTCTCCAACTCCTGTGGAATACTCAAAAAGTTCTTCACTCTCTCCTTTTTAACATCATCCGTCTCGTCCATGTCCGTTCCCCTCAAAGCTTCCCAAAAATACTCGACGACGCCAATCCCTCTCCCGGTTCTCTCAAAGGTCTTATCCAACTTTTCCACCGGTGATAGCAGATCCAGCATTGGTGAAATCGGCTGTGTTCCATTCCATGACAACACCTCCGGAGGAGTAGTTGCACCAAGTGATGTCGTTGATGATCGGAGAAGGTTTTGAAGAGAATCGCGCATGGGTTCGAGGCTTAAGTTTGAGGCCAGCGGATCTGTATCCACGGCGAGGGACATGATGGAAGTTTCGCTTTCGAATGGTGAATGGTTGGCTAGCTCATTGGTAAAGGGAATGGCTGTACTGGGAGTGATAGTTGATTCCTCATAAGCAGGAACGACCGCATCATCTTGGACCACGGGCTGGGCCTCTGCGAAGGCTGCTGCAGGCATCTCCGCATCCTCGACATTCTCCTCTGTTCGCCTTCTCTTTCTCAAAACATCATCCTCATCCTCTCCTTGAGTGTCCATTTCCCAAAAAAAAGTTGTCACAATTCACACCTTTGCCTATGGACTGGATAAAATGTCCCACAAGATTTCCATCCTCTGTAGCAGTATTGCTGGAGACGTCATCGATATCATGTATGCACTGGCAAAGAGTTCTGTTGTTTTTGACTGACCATGGAGCGAACGTAAATATATTTTTGAGTGTGTGAATTGGATATGTACAAGAGAAGCGAGAGGGCGAGCAAGAGAGAATGACGGGGGGTAGTCACGATTAACCACCGAAACCGTAAATGGTCCTGCCTTGTCTCTTGAGCGCATAGACAACGTCGAGGGAAGTGACTGTCTTGCGCTTGGCGTGCTCAGTGTAGGTGACGGCATCACGGATAACGTTTTCAAGGAAGACCTTTAGGACACCACGGGTTTCTAAAATAGAGAAAAGAAGAAAAAGTTAGCAACGACTAATTATATACAAGAACAAAAGGATGGAGGGGGGTTCCATGTTTTACCTTCGTAAATGAGACCAGAGATACGCTTCACACCACCACGACGTGCGAGACGACGGATGGCAGGCTTGGTGATGCCCTGAATGTTGTCACGAAGAATCTTGCGGTGACGCTTTGCGCCACCCTTGCCGAGACCCTTTCCGCCCTTTCCACGTCCAGACATTTTTTAAAGAGTGAGTGTAAGAGTGTGAGTGTGTGTGAGAGTGTTGGAGGTTTGACGGTGTCGATGAAGGCTCTTTTGGTGTCGAGTGTGATGGTAGAGTGAATAAAGAAAGAAAGGGGGATGTGTGTGGTCTATTTATACCCTGCCCATCCCTCATGAAAATTTACACATTTTCAACTCAGCAGCCAATGGTAATTCTTGAATGAAATTCATAGTAAAAATCAATAAAAAAGGGCTCTGGCCAATCATATTTTTTCAAAAGTTTTTGGCTGCACTTTGAAAATTTAATTTCGGACAATCATTAATAAAAAAAAAGTTCTGTATAAAAGCGATCCTCTGTCTTGGTATTCCCATCACATCCCTCACGCCTCACCACCAACTACCAAACACACTCACTCAGTCACTCAAACCAGTCTATCCTTTTCAAATATCAAATGGCCCGCACAAAGCAAACCGCACGCAAGTCCACTGGAGGAAAGGCCCCTCGTAAGCAGCTCGCCACCAAGGCCGCCCGCAAGTCTGCCCCCGCGGCGGGTGGTGTCAAGAAACCTCACAGGTACCGCCCTGGTACCGTCGCTCTCCGTGAGATTCGTCGTTACCAAAAGTCCACCGAGCTCCTCATTCGCAAGCTCCCCTTCCAGCGTCTTGTTCGTGAGATTGCCCAGGATTTCAAGACGGACCTTCGATTCCAGTCTTCGGCCATCGGTGCCCTTCAAGAAGCCTCAGAGGCCTACCTCGTTGGGTTGTTTGAGGACACCAACCTCGCGGCTATCCACGCAAAGAGAGTCACAATTCAGCCAAAAGACATTCAGCTTGCTCGCCGTCTCCGTGGCGAGAGGTCTTAATCCGTGTTTCTCTCATCCTACTCATCACGCATTCACATTGAGCTAGCAAGCAACCATCGCCCCTTCCTTCCAACCCTTCACTTGTATATAGACAGCTCCCCTTATATAAAATAAAATGAATTCAGAAGAACTTTGCTTTTCTTTCGAGTCTTTTCAATACACTATAGTCTGACAATCTTTGAAAGGTTTGTCCTAAAACCATCATCATGAGGGCGTTGGCCATGTCCTTCAAACCACCAACATACAACATGGGTCCTAGAAGGTTTCCAAAGGCAGCTGCGAAGAAACTACATGCGGCGGATTGCCACAGCAGTTTGGCCTTACTCGCAGAGAAGATAACAGACTCTTTAAATAAAGCTATTGGCACCTTCTCTTGAAACAAATGCATTCTCTCGCAGAATAGAAATGGCCGTTTGATTCCTTTTTTCATGTGGAATGGAAGATCAGTAGGGTATTCTTGTAAACTGAAGTTATATTTAACGTGCATGAGTTCAAAACAAAAAATGGACTAAACTAGGCCATTGGGGGAGGCGCAGAGGAGGTCGTTTCGACTATCGCACCATCTGTAGGATTGATTGGGGCGTACGAATATCCCATCAAACCACTGATCAGCCTGTTTCTCGTAGGTCCTCTGCGGCTGCGCGCCGGTTCTCTGCTGCTGCCACCTTCCGCCAAAACAGCATCATCACTACCGAGCGGGAAGTCGCCTACCCCACCTGAGCAAAGATATAACACCTTTGCCATTCCCATCGTCGAACCTTGGGAACGGTGGCACGCATGCAGAGGAACCGTTTCCCTCTTCTTTTGAGCATCCTTCATCCCAGCCCAGGCAAACTTGATAATTGATTTCCGCACCAAAAGTAAACTTTCCAACCTCAAAACCAGCAATGATGGACGCGCCAATGCATCTGCTAGAGCCTGAGGAATGCCACTCATATTTTCTCAATGCGAATAGTAGGGTTAGGAAAAGCGTGGGTGCGATAGTTCTGAATAAAATTATACCGATCCTGGAGAGGATATACAGCGAATGCTGCAGAGCTGAGGAAGTCGCTTAAATACAGACGGGTGGGTTGCCGTCCATAAGAAAAGTTAAAACAAGAAGAACCCTTCATTAATACATGTTGTTGTGTTTTATAGGATCGAAATACTTACTATGGAGCTTTGACGCGCGCGATAAACGAATTTAGAGAGCGCAATTCAAGGAACGCGTGCAAGAGTATAACATTTACCTTGAAGACCCGATATAGCGATATAAAGAGGCTTCATCCGCCATAAGTTGTGCAAGACACAAGGAATGGGTCCAGGTAATTTATAACGATCCTTTTATAGTTAGTTGTGGGTTGTCATGAACACAGCTGGTGTTCCAACTTGAGCTCAATGTTGATATTGATTATATTCCCGATCCAACTGATTTCAATTGAGTTTACGTAGCTTGGGCCAATTAAAGCAGGTAGACTTTACCGACTCTTTCAAAGCGTTGTGCAAGACACAAGGACCATGATCCCCCATCGACTTCTCTAGGAAAAAATCCTCTTACGCTGCAACGCTATGTACATCATGATAATAAAACAAATAAAAATACCTTTAAATATCTCATCAGTAGTCTCGATTCAGCCTTACCTCTCTCTCATTCTTACATTCTTTTTTCTCACCAACACTCACCATCATGACATCCGGGACAAGAAACTACACTGGACTGTATGAGGCAACGCTCGCGGACACGCAACGCAGCCTCTACTGCCTCATTCCACCAGACAAGAGCCCCTCAGACCGCTGCGTATCCGACTGCCGTCAGTTCCTCAACATCGGCCACTATCCGGCAGACCACCTACCATACGCTGTTTCTGGTGACATGTCTTGGCAATTCAGCATCCCTGCCGCCAACACCACTTGTGACTGCACCCCTTACAATCAGTCATTCGTATACATTGGTCAACCAGACGGTGTTGACTTGTTAAGAGAATCAGTCAATGTGACTTACCGATTTAAAGACGATGGCGGCATTACGAGCACGTTTAGAGAGTGTGCCTTCAACTACGTTCGAAAGACTCCAGAGCTCCCTCTTCTTAATGCAAGACTGCCAAGTTGTCTGGAGGAGCTATCGCTGGGATTGCTGTTGGTGTTGTTGTTGTACTTGGTGTGATTGGCGCTGGTGCTTTGCACTTTGTTAGACGTCAACGACAACAACGCAAATGAGCGGTCATGACCGCTATCTCATTCCTTTCTATACCAACTTTCTCTTGTACTGACCTCTCGTGATCCCGCCTCTCCTCATGCCTGTATGCGACAATGCAACACAGTGTCGTTTCATCATTGTTCGGCAAGCACCTCTTTTAACAAACACCTTACAATTGTCAACTTTCAAACCTCATCATGTAGTTTTATAATTAAACCCCATTTTTTGTTGGACACATTTCGCACTTGTACTTTTGGCATACACTGTCCATCGAGGTTTGCTCCCAATGACAGATGGGTTGGGACTGGATGCTATCGTCTTCATCTGATGCGAGGTAGTATTTTCGTTGATGAGAAACTGGCCCAATGAAGTTTGTTAAATGCGAATAAATCAGCAACAGACGACGGATGAAGAGCGTTGTCAGGTGGGCACTTTCCGTTGCGACTAGCTAGGACATATGGAGGTAGGTCACGCTGTAACATCAACACTGGTGCACTACAGGAAGTTTGATATTCCGTTAGTGAAGGGAAGATGCGTGGTGGAGGGCAGCGGGTTATCAGTGACGATTTCAGCCACTGGAGGGGCAAAATCCAGAGAGATAAGGACGGTTTTTGGCGAGGACTGTCAGAATAGGGGTTAGAATGCGAAGGTAAAACACTGTGGCCAACCTCGTCAATCTACGATAGTAAACCCCCAGAAATAACTTCAATATACAATAAAAATCAATGTTAAAAGGAACTTTGCTATAACACAGGTATGGTCACATATTTGTTGCTTTCTTGGGGTGTCCGTTGATATTAGGGGTCGATGCAGATACCCGAAAGGTTAGCCAACATAAGACACTACCAAGGACTGCCAGACGGGAGGAAGGCAGTGAGAGGCATTGATAACTAAAGAAGAGGAGAACAACGTCGAAAGCAGACTACGGGTAATGATTGATACTTAATCTACAAACATATATGTTTATGCGAAAAGATAGTCCTGCGTTTATATAATTTTGTCTATTCCACAGCCATCCTTGTCCATCTCAAATCTTGACCGGTTTTACAACACACGGCCCTCATAGTTTGAAATCTTCCATGGTCGTGAAAACGGTAAAGGGTGTTTAACAAAAGTCAACTTCGAATTTTGTGGTATGTTGAGGATGTTGGATACGAGGTACAGTTATGAAAATCCAA
The DNA here is from genome assembly GCA_025449115.1 of Chytridium lagenaria. Classification (NCBI taxonomy): domain Eukaryota; kingdom Fungi; phylum Chytridiomycota; class Chytridiomycetes; order Chytridiales; family Chytridiaceae; genus Chytridium; species Chytridium lagenaria. The sequence goes on from JAHLKC010000153.1 coordinate 74,328, forward strand.
CACTGTAATATATTCCCGTTTAGTGAATTCCTAAATAAAGAGTATGCTCACCAGATATTGAAAACCTATGAAGTCCCCGACGTTCTCATGGAGCGTAAGATATGTAGAGATGAACTAACTTCTTTATGCGAGCTCTATAGAATAGAAAGGACTAGTAAAAACCCACCCGTACCCCAAAAAAGGTTAAGCACTCTCTTCTGAAAATGAAAAAGGTTTTCCCAGTACCTCAGTACCTGCAGGAATATCTCTTGATACCTCGACATTCAAGGTTGGTTCTTGAAATGTCAACAGCCTAAATGCCTTCTTCAAAAAATACTACGGCCGTATCATTGAAGGTGACGATTCTAACAGAGCCGAGTTCCTCACTCAATACTTTGAAGAATCAGATTATTCTATCATATGTCTCCAAGAGACCAAGCTTGGCAAATATGGTACCAAGAAGCTATGGCTGCAATTGCACGATCTTGCGGGTTGAAAATCCTATACCAATAACCACTGCGGCCGCCACAGTTCCAATGGTCCTCAACTTAGTTAAAACTGCAGGCATCCCCGTCCTCTCCGTTGTCCAAGGACTTGAATCCGCTGACGACGAAGCGTCTTCTCATGCTTAATATTGTCTGTTTGGCACCAAAATGGTACGTCCCAGGAAAACCTGGAGTGAGTTAGTCTGTTTAGGAGGAAATAAGGCCCAGAGTGCTGATAAAGCTTTTTCTATTCGCTCTAGTGAGTACTTTTGTAAATGGAAAAAAACAGAATAGAAAACCCAAAATAAAAGTGCAGATACTAATATCAACTTTTCTTGCGCTCAGAGAAATCTAATGAACAGACCCGAGTGAAAGCAAAGAAATCAGAAATGAACAAACAACCTTCACGTAAAACGAGATAGTGTCATCAGAAAAGAAGGTGAGAGTTCAGGGCGTTCTTCTGGTGCCGCGGGAGATACAAGGCGTTGACCATCAGGGCAGAGCAGTCCTTTGGGTCCAGGATGCAATAACGTGGAAGGCGGGCATTTGTCCCCAACGAAATAAGGTTGTAAAATTCTCTCTATGGCCCCCACTGCTAAGCCCCAACATACACAGGTAGAGAACCACATAATAGGTGACGAGACTAGAGTTTAGGAAGTACTCCTAGATCAAGAGTCAAGCCCTATTCTGCCTTTAGCGACAGCGGGGATCTAAGTTGCTGTGGTTTTCGTTCTAATTGTTATAAGGGCCTGTGGGTTAGAAGGTTAGGTAATTTTTCAAATGCCAACCGCAATAAAATGGATGAGCGTATAAAGAACGAAAGAAAATAAACATGAAAAGTTGAAACGCACGTAAGAACAGACAAACGACCCGAACCCCTAAACGATTGATTAAGAAACAGTTAAGGCAAAATATATGAAAGAGCCTGCAAATGTATTTACAAAATAAAGCGTCAAGGAAAGAATAGATATCTACATTATAAAAAAGTGAACGCATTTTTATTTTAACATTGTTATACATACCATTAATATATAAACAAAATGATGATTAAGAAAGTAAAAAAATGTGAAGGCGCGCGGACATCAAACTCACGCGCACGCCTCGCGCTCACGAGCGCCTTCACGCGCGCGCATCGCGCTAACGCGTGCCTTCACGCGCGCGCATCGCGCTAACGCGTGCCTTCACGCACTTAAGTTATTAAAATAAATAAATATTTAAATAAATGAATAAATAATATATAAATAAATGATAAATATATAAATAAATGATAGTTAAATAAATAAATACTAAGTAAATAAATATAAAAAATTAAATATACACAGCGAATCTTTCAAAAATGAAAACTTTGTGATTCCACTGAAATTCCACTGAATTTCCTTTTAATTTACTGGCAGAAATAAATTGGGCCAATTAATTAAATTGTAGCCAATCAAAAATTTGGAATTAATAAAAATCAATTATTGGCTGCAGCTTTTGGAAATTACCAGGAAATACGATGGTTTATCACGAGAAAGTACATGGAACCCGCTGGATAATTGTAGACGTTAAGGTTATCTTGTGTAATTAAAGGGAAATCACAGGGAAATAACAGGGAAATCTTAGGGTTACTTGGGGAGAGATATTTATTTATTGGCATCGTCTTAAAACAAGTTCACTTCCCCCGTCGTCCTCTGCCCCGACCTCTTTTACCCCGTTCCGTCCCATCTCCAACATCCGCTATCTTATCTATTTTAGCTTTGCGCTTTCTTCCTGTAGAGCCGTTGACCTCCCCATTCATTATCCCCATTGACTCCGTCACTACATTACCCTTTGCCCCGTTAATAGCATGGTCCCCTCCATCTTCTTCATCGTTAACTGTCGGATTGAATGATGGATCATCTGCCAGTGTTTCATTAAAACAAAACGAATTTGAAAACAAAACCTTTTTGATTATTGTCCGTTGCATCGACTGAATTCCTTGTTCCTGTTTGATCAACCTGCATCGTTTCTAAACCTATTAAACGCTTAGAGAATCCAAAACAAACATGTACTGTCATATACTTTGCAATGCCTCGTTTGCATTAGATTGTTCAACTGCTCCAGTATGGGAATTAGGGGCTATGTGGGATGGACAAGGCTGAGTGGTTTGCTTCGATAAATCCAGCTGGTTATTCGGGTAACTTGGCATCGCAACACTTTGTCGAATATCCTGTGACTGTGACGACGGGTTGACAACAAGTTGCTGCTGTGGAGGTGGAGGTGGTATGGATAATTGTGTTGATTGAAGAGAAAGCTGTGAGTCCTATGAATAAACGTTAACATAATTATAATAAGAGTTTACACTGTACCATTACTTGAACATGCTGAGACGGCGATTCTGAACCAGGGTGCTGTGACAATTTTGGCACCTGTTGTTGGTGAGGTGACGGGCCAATAAATTGATATGAAGACGGCAGGAAGGAGGGATGAACTATATGTGACGGTTGCTGTGGGAAAATATATGGCTGATTGAAAGATGGTCCAGTCCTATGTTGCGGGGTCCGCCAAACCTCGTTTGGCGATAGTCGCGAATTTTGAAGCGGCGACGAGGAAGACGGCAAAAACTGCAAATTTCGAGGAATGCTCGGTTGTTGTGTGGGCGGTGGGACTGTAAATGGCTGTTGCGGCATTTGTGGCGTTTTTGATGACGATGCGGCACTTAAGAGTGAATTTAGTTGGGATGAAGATGATGCGGCACTTAAGAGTGAATTTAGTTGGGATGAAGGAGAAATACGTTCGATCAGTGGTTGGCGTATGTTGGACGGCGGCGGGATTGCTGGTGTGCGGAATCCACCATACGCACCGTCAACGGGATTTTGCTGTCCTGTTTTTGAGGCAAAGCGAGTCAACCACGAGCACTTTACTTTAAAAAAAATAGAACGGGAAAATACCAATATTAGCGCCGGATAAGACAGGTAATCCAGGTAAGCGGAATTTCTGCAACGTTTCGTGAAGCTAACGTCATTCGAATGCATGGTCGATACTGCCGGAGAACTTCCCAAAAAGTATGCTCGTAACGATTTCGGACAACATAGTTGGCGCACTGCTCGGCATAACGGTTGCCGCTCGATGTACGGGTTTGGGTTACATGGTGTAAATCGTGAAAATAAAGCCGAGAAAGCAATTTTATCCAATTAAGCGAGCGGTCGCGGCTTCTAACCGAGATACAACAAATTCATTCATTTGTGAAGAAACTGATGAAATGAGTATCGTCGAGGCTTAGTACACTTACATTATCTTCAGTCCGTCATTCATATTCGATCAAGTTCTTCATGCTCGCATCTTGCATGTACTGCGCAGCGACAATTTACTAAGCTACATACGCCGTACTTAATATAATACTGACAGGGTTCTGAATGTTTTCAATACTCAAGGCCTAATATATTAGCCAAAGTGGTGCATATTATAATACCTGTCATTATCTCCACCAGAATTTTGATTACCAAGATTATTATTCACGAAATGATCCACTTCCTATCTTAACCAAAATGTCGTCCATTAAGTTCCCTTCCAGCTCTGATTTCATTAAAGATGACATATAAAATACGGCAAAGACTCTAAAAATCCGACGAACAATTGCTTGAAACGCGACCATGACTCTCGCAATTATATGTCATACTTGTCCATCCAGGAAGACTTCACCAAGTTCGAATTCATATAAAGTTTCCTGTGAAAGTACAAATAAAAAGAAAAAAAGCGGGGGAGATAAAAGTTTAGTTCACGAGACAAGGTACGAAAAAACATACTTTAAAATTGAAGCTCAAACTACCCTGGCTCAGCATCACACTTTTCCACCTGTGATTAAATCCTTAATATGCTGCTTTTCTTCATAACGGTCGCTCTCAGTTCCTCAATCGCCGAGCCAGCATACTTGAACGCTTTTCCGTCGTTAAAGCCGTATAGTCGGAACGGTTTTCGGGTGCCGGAAGCGAAATGTTCTTACCCATCGGAGTCGTGTGGAATTTGCCGTGTCTTCTCATCGACTCGTCATCAGCCGACAAGTCAACATTATCACTTGCCGGCTGCAGAAGGACATCATTTCTAACTTGAAGGTGTATTAACAAGTAAACTATAACAGTTGAACATAACCAAAATCCTTACGTGATTGACGGTTCTTTGACTCCTTCACCTGAATGTGGGAATCATCCATGAATTTTGTTTCTTTTAAGGTCGAAGGTTGGAGAAGTGAACGGTCTTGTGGAGGAAGAGGATCCTTTAAAAGTCTTTGAAATGTAAAATGTAAATGAGAATTAAGGTATAATGCCCTAGAATATTTGAAATTCGCTTACATTTCCATCATATGCAAAACTGGCGTCACTCGGTATCTGTTTTTCTTCTTTTCCATTGCTGACAACTGATCATCACCTCCAACTCGCTTGTTCTCATTATACACCTTTTTTTTTTCACCCGCCACAAAATTAGTCAGTTGAACCATTAAAGCTGAAAGATGGTGAGCATATTCCTCCCCAGTTGTTGGTAGGTTGAAGGCGCTGCGCTCGTCTTGAATAAACTTTTTGATTAGTTTCTAACCGTATCATGGATCGTTCCGTAAGGTATGTTTGGCCATTCATTCAGTCTCTCTAAATACGCGTCTGACGACGGTAGATTGGAAAGTAACCGACCACGTAGGAGCCTCGTATTTTTTCACTTAACGTTATTCTTTGCCGTTCTAACGATTGACATAACCTTTTGACTTTAGCACACTTTATGAGTATGGGAGTTATGTTACCTGGTCAATCTTACTTGAGATATCTTCGTTAAACGAGGATTCCTCATTTCTGGTAAAACTTGATACCTGTGTCGACGGGATGGAGGTTGGCTAGCATGAGTTAGAATGCAATAAAGATAAACAAGTACATAAACTCAAAAGAACTTTTCGCAGTGAGTGATGAAGAACTTCCTTTAACAGATTCATTCATCTTATTTACGGCGCTGGATATCTGGAGCTGCGCTTTGGTGAAGTATTCAGCGCACTTTAGGACCACTTTCCGGCTGGTTTCCAGTTTTGCAACTTCATCCTTGAGATCCTCAATCTCCTTCCGCATTTGACGGATACGACCGTCTTTTGTATGGCATCAAGACAGCTCTTCGCGAATCTGATAGGCTGCTTGAATGGTTCCAGATCAAAATCCAGATCCGGCAGATTGAGAGAACTCAAAGAGTCGGCGTCGTCGTCATCAGAGGGTATCATGGACATCACTTTTTGATGAATTTTTTTTGTCCGATTCATTGAGAGCCTCATTCGAGAGCTTACGGTAAAGCTTTATTTAATCATAACAGTTTACATTTGTACACACAAGGATACTTGGTGTCATGCTTAAGATTCTCACAGGCTTCTTTATCTTCACCACCTCTGTAATAAATATTAAGGGGGAATATTCCGTCGTAATCTTAACCCAGTGAATTGGTTTGTAATCATCGTCCTCTTGCCTAGTTTCACGAAGAGGCATACGATAAGCAACAAGACGCCGTTCTGAGTCTTGGTGTCCAAAGAAAATAAATAATTTCCCCAATGTGAGTCGCGTCCCGATAAGATGTAGCTTCCATCAAAATCTTACTTCCTGTCTTGTACGTTTCGTAGTTGATAATGGCGGTGCCATGTTTAGCAAACATGAATTGGCGTGTTTCGTCTTGATTGTCATCAAACACGCAGGTGCCTTCGCGATTAACCCACGGTGTTCCTTTGTGAGGGTATTCATTCTGGCGCGTTTTCGTTACCATCCCAAAATTATAAAATAACTAACCTGACGGGTATATTATTTGATTTCCCTTTCACCTGCCGCAATACTTCCATGGTCATATTTGCTGAATACCTATCAAAAACGATCTCGACACATGAAGGTAATTAACATTGTTGAAGTGATGTTTCAAAGAGCCAATGCATGCCTCAAAAACAAAACACCAATAATCGCGCGTGGTCCGAATTGACGAATTGTGCCTCCCAATGCTTCAGAAGATGTGTGTTTAATGAAACCGTATCAAGAAAACCCAGCTTGAAAATCATGTAAGGGGATGCCTCACAAAAGTTTGATGCCGTGCGCCTTAAGACCCTTCCACTGCGATGGATTTGTGAAGGAATAAGCCCCAGTTTTCCGTTAAGGCGACAGAATTCGCGATTTTCTTTACCCAGCAGTTCCCATTTTTTCTGAACGTTCCCTGACATCCCATCCATAAGCCGGAAAAAGAATCGATTGCAATCTCCGAGGTACGCCTGGTGCATTAAGTCAATGACAATGTGTTTGGGAACATTGCAGCCTGGCCATTTAGGATTTCGGAAAATCCATTAATCCCATCCTTCGCTAAATCGTAACTTTGATCTGAGTAAGGATTTCCCACCCGCCCACGGTTAAGGCTAAATAAAGTTCTCATATCTTCTGCTGTTCGTAATGGATATTCTGTAGCGTCGCGAATTGAATTATGCGGCACGGTGCATACATGGCAAGGTCTGGAACACTTAACGGAAGGAGAAAAGCCACAAATCCCTTTCCTTGCGGGTATATCACCTAATATGATCCATACGAACGCGAAGACACAGTATAACGTCGAATCTATGAGCATATCGACGCCTGTAGAAAGGTGTTGAGGTCTTCTGTAAATAAGCTTAACAGCTTATTATCTCCGGCAAGCTTATGAGAGGTTTTTTTGCAAAGTAGTATGGGCACCACTCCAAGAGACTTCGGCCGGACCACGAAAAGCTCGACTGATTTCGCCGGCGGATACCATGAATACAAGATGCTTCAGGTCATGTTTTCCAACTCCCTTCCAACCAAAGTCGTCGTTATAAAGTATAGATGCAAGAAAAGCGGTTTTGCACGTCCGTTCCGACATCTATCAAATCGAGGCCTCCAAAGATGCTCGGTTCTACCAAGCAAAGCAAACCAGTCACTCCCTTCCCCACGTTCTTATAACCACCATCATAACACTCTGCAGCACGCATACGATCACGCAACGATGATGGTGTTATTAGGTGAGGTATTGTATGAATGTCGTTGACGGCAATTATATCCTCCAGAATTTGCGGGGAAGAGAGCCAAATCTTGACCACAGTAGATACTGAAAGGAAAGGAACCAGATGTCTTTCTGTTATGGCTGGTGTACCAAAGGAAAGCTGTAAGTGTAATAGCCCTGCTTGGCTGATATTCGAGAAACACGTTTGATAAGGTTATGAAGACGTTTTGGCGCGGTTTTATTGTTGAAGTGTTCATCCATGGAAGGCTTGCCACAGCGTGATAAGTCCGATGGGTTATGTTGTTTTCCATGACAATAAGATATAAATCCACAATATTCTTCAGGTAGTCGTCACCATCGATAATAGCTATGAGCTTGCTGAGGTCGAAATTCTCTGTGTAGGATTAGTATTTGCAACAAAAATATGTACAGGTTCTTACCGTGATCATCGTTATATTCGGACCCAAAGGAAGAAAGGTTGCTTAACTCTTCATCTGTATCGAAACCATCTGATGATTCGGAAGCCGTGTCAACATGTACAGAATCTGATTCTCCTACAAAAAATAATTACATCATGAACCCTTATATAAGCAGTAAACGCAAACTAACCCTCAATGTCGGTATCATATCCATTTTCAGATCCATTTCCGCTGTGGCCACCGTATACATCATGTAAGTGCGAGCCAGGGGTGTCGAAGGCTTCATACACAGCGTAAAATTAGATTCCGTTTGCCCAACCACGTATTTAAAGTGAGTTATTTTATTACTTTATATCAGTATCTTATTAAGTGAAAAATGCATAGACTCGCTCTCACCGTGATCGTCAAATTCACTTTCCGTTTCTTCCCCACCTGACGCACCATCATTGGAAAAAAGTATATGATGATCCTCGAAACCAAAAGAATTTCCCTCCAAATGATCGTGAGTATAATCATTTAAACTCATCTCAGCATTTTCCATTGAATTATAATTACTTGCATTCATCACAGCGCTTTCCAACGAATTTTCCATAGACATCGCCCCACTCCTTCCTATAAACTTCATCAATAACACGCAGCTGCCATGAAACTTACGATATTTTCGTAAGTGCAACCTCACATGTTGAGCGACGGCGACAGGACTTGCATTAATGAGAACTACACCACAGTCAGCTCTTGGGCATCTGTAGTCCGACACACTGCTATCAACATGTTTTCGAGATATCAAATGCCTATACAAAGACGCGACCGATCGTGTTGTCGAATAAGGCTGATCGGAAACGCAAAACGGGCACTGGAAAACGGTGTTAGGTATGCCCTTCCGCTGCATTATGATGGACTTGGAGCTTCAACAAAATAAAATACAGTGTTGACAATCTTTGACAATTTTATCATTTTATTATTATATTAATTAATGCAGTGATGCAGGTCTGCACTCCGCGATCTTCAGAATAAAATTATATAATAATTAAATTTAAATAAATTATAATCTAATAAGGTAACACTTGCTGTGCAGCATACCTCTAACCAATCAGATGAATGCTACACAGTGTACAACACCAGGAAATCTCCTGGAAAAAGGCGGGAAATGGCCTGAGACCAATTTGAGGAGTTCGCTGTGTATAAATAAGTAAATAAAAGAATAAATAAAAAATAATAATGAAACGTAACACAATGAGTAACGTAATACAAAGGAGGGGGCTCGAACCCCTCCAGTATAAATAGTTAGCGACACGTCGCTCTAGAAAACAATTAAAAAAACAGCGATTCTGAGACCGACGCTCGGGCGTGGCGTCGGCGCTAGTACCAGGTCCTTCGGACTGGTCGCGCCTCGCCCCTCCCATCGGTCGTGGAAGTGGAGAAAGTTTTGATTTAAAAGGTGGTTTGTGATGTTTCACCCGTGATTTCCTAACAACGTAAATAAATATATATTAAGTAATAAATATAAAGAATAAATATATTTAAATATATAAATAAGTTAAAAAAAAGAATAAATAATTAAATAAATAAAGATAATGTAACACAATGAGTAACGTAATACAAAGGAGGGGGTTCGAACCCCTCCAGTATAAAGGGTTTGCGACACGTCGCTCTAAAAAAACAATTACAAAAACAGCGATTCTGAGACCGCCGGTCTCAGAATCGCTGTTTTTTTAATTGTTTCTTAGAGTGGCAAATGTCACTAAAAGAAACAATTAAAAAAACAACGATTCTGAGACCGGCGGTCAAGACAAATGTCACTATAAGAATCAAAAAAAAACTAAGAACAAAATGTTAAAACACCAATGAACGGAGAAAAATAAAAAAAACAACAACTGCAGAGAGGGTTCGAACCCCTCATGCAGTAAGATTATGGTAGAGGTGGGGTCGGGGGGTTGGTGAGTGGTGGTGTGATGGTGTAGGTGGTGGTGTCGGTGGGTCGGTGAGTGATGCGGCGGTTGGTGAGTGGTCGGTGGAGGTTGTTGATGGGATGTGGTCAGATGTGGAAAGGGAAGAACTGCAGAGAGGGTTCGAACCCCTCATGCAGTAAGATTACGGAAGAGGGTGGGGTCGGGGGGTTGGTGAGTGGTGGTGGGTGGTGGTGGGTGGTGGTGTAGATGGTGGTGTCGGTGGGTTGGTGAGTGATGCGGCGGTTGGTGAGTGAGGCGGTTGTTGTTGTTGAAGAGTGGTCGGGGTGGAAAGGGAAGAACTGCAGAGAGGGTTCGAACCCCTCATGCAGTAAGATTATGGAAGAATAGTGGAAACTGGCGGGGTGGACGGTGTCCCCGCCGCAGAGAATATACAAGACGCCCCCCCTCTTGTATGATGGTGATAGTACTTAGCAACAGAATATTATATTTATTTTTACATTCTTTTAACATTGCATCATAAATTTCTTTACAGATGATGGGAAGAATCGCCAGATTTCCGTCCTTGTCTTCTCTGCCACAGCCTCTATTCTTGCAATCTCCGCAACAACATCTGCGGAGGGGTGAAGCTCAACGACTTCCCTGGTATGGTGTCGTCCATGAAAACAATTGATGAGAAGTCTCTCGCACGTGACAGGACGGTGTAGACTTCGTTGAAGAGAGCTTACGTTTTTTGGCCATTGTCAGTGTGGTGACAAGTCGGTCCATCGTTTGGCCTTGTCCGCGATAGAGAATATACAAGACAGCCAACCGCTTTTGGTTACCTCCAGCAATGCTCTTTGACGGTGTTATTATACTGGTGTTTTTCATTTAGCGATATTTTTACTTGCTTCTTATGAGCAGGAGAATATTGAAGGCGACGTCATGGCCGAACGATAGCCCTCTTGAATTTGGTGCGTCATGTAAAACTGCAACATATTTAGTGTCTAACGAGATAATGGTTGAGGACAGGAACTGCGATGGATTTGAAAGTGATCTTTCCGAGAATGGATGTGGCAGTATATCCTGATATTGGCGGAGGCTCAGGACAATTCTGTCCAATGTTCGTTCGCAGCTGAGAGTTATTATATGCGCCGTATATTTTGTAGGAGGACGTTTATATCCTGATGAAAACATGCTAGCCATAAAAGGCAAGTTTCCTGTACAGAAAAGCCAAAACGACGCTTTAAGTGGTTATTGACCAATCCACTAGCTGGAAAAAATCCAAGAATGACTCAAAAGCGCTAGCTGGATAACGCGGCTTACTACGTTGAAAACGCGAGAATGACAGGAGCGTGATTGTTATTCGCTTTTTATGCAAGCTCAAAAAGATGAGCAGGAGAATAGCAGGAGACGCAATGACCGAGCTAAAGCCCTGTTGAATGATTGGTGGAGGCTCAGGACAACGCTGTCTTTCATTTACAGTTAAGAGTAATTATACGTAGTTTCACCGTCGACTGTTTCAACAATGCCCTTTTTTTTTTTTTTTTTTTTGACGCTGGATTTAAAGACAATGTTCTTGACCACATTGATACGTTGTGTCGGCTTTATGGAGATGGTAGTACTCCCATCATACTTGACTGGTGAAAACAACACGGTGACGGACAAAAACTTGGCTGCGTAGTCGTGGCAAAAAAAATTAGTTTCGGGGGTTCAAATATCCTATAAAGTAAGCGAATTCAATCTTATGACTGTATATGATGATTTGCTGTAACCATTGACCATTTAGATCCAATTATAATATAATTATTGTATCTGTTGAAGCACTCTGCGTAAAAACTAACAAAAATGTAAGGAAATCACAGCGGGCAAGCGCCACTGGACAGGACAAAAGGACTCACCCTAAATGGTTTGTACGTCAAATTCTTTTCCTTTCTTAGTTCTACTTTTATTCAATAAAATCGAGTAAAGCTTCACACATAATAAACATCATCCCTTACACCAAAAGGCATGATTACATCTTCCATCACACCTCCCGTAAATCTCAGTAAACTAACGGATAAAACAAATGATAAAGAACCTCTTTAAACATTAAACATAATGCCCCAAATATTGTGAACATAAGAAAAACATAACTAACAGAAACTAGAATGGAGAAATGGGTAGTCAGCCCAATAAAGAACGTTCCGAAAGAATATCCCATGACAGCAAAAAACGTCATGGGAGCAAAAGAAAAACAATCAAAGCTGGAGCGATGAAAGAAATTGTACTACCGGGTCACGACGACGCGTCAAAACAATGACCGTCGCGTATATACAATAACGTTCCCGCAAATAGCAGTCGATCCTTCTTGATGTCCATCCACTAATCGTAAGGCAATCACAATAATGTGTGGTACCGTACACGCAATCAACATCTCTTCTGCGTCCGTAAGCCTGGGAATGTGTTTAGGCCATCGTCCACGCCAGAACCCCCGGGCAAGAAAAACGTCTTGAGATGATGTGTGGGTGGCCTCAATGCACGATGAACAGACGTTTGCCCGTCCATCTTCCTGTGTCCCTTCGCATGCAACGACCAACCCGTGGAATGTTGTTCCAGGTGAGTCAAAACAATCCCAACAATCTTTCTCGATTAACTGAGAAAAATTCTGAATCCATTGATGATCAGTGTATTTGTAAATGGAACGTCCACACGTCAAGCATATATCTAACAATCATATTAATGTTGATATGTTTTATAACATGTCGATACCTTTTTCAAACTCTTTAAGGTCAACACACTTTTGAAATCTATCAATCGCATCCGGAATGTCATTTTGACCAACAGGTGTTGGAAACTATGTCCTTTGATTGTGGTGATCCTCAACCTTTACGACACGATCATAATTCAACGTATAGCGAGATGACATCTTACGATGACCTTTGTACTCTCGGCGTTTCGGATATTCTTTGTGTTGCTTCGTAGTAAGTCCCCGTGGTCGAACGTTGTGATGATAACAATAGTCCTTTCCTTGGATTGGACAACACTGACAGGGAGTGCCTTTACGACTTTATCCAAAACATAGCTTGTCCAGTTCATCGATTAACTCGATTGTTTGAATTTATAAATTTACCTTAACAACATCCAAACAGTTTTCTCGAGTCGTTGATTCAAACGCGGATTTTGCCGTTTTTATTAATTTGAATGTTTAACTGTGAGGTTACCTCAATGATAACGGAAGGGTCTTTCACAATCATTGATCCCAACCGCCTAAAGCCCACCCAAAAATCAGCAAATTTTGGTGAAGTCCAAACTTTTGAAAAATAAATCAAAAATTAATTCCCAAAAAAATGGCATTTCAAAATTTGGGGTTATATCCCATAGGTAAAAACCGTAGACAAGTAATAACCTTTCTACTAATTTCCTATGTACGTAAGGCCCGTACGGGCCCGTACGGGTACTTGTATTTCATTATATTGTCAAATGACTTTTGAGCCGTACGGCTCTGGACGGATCGTTGTTAGTTTTTGCACCCTTCCCCCATGTTGGCCATACAGTTTCTGCATGACTGTTAGTTAATCCGTACATTTATATTGTATAATAACGGACTTATTTACGATGTGGCAAGCCATATTTGCTTTATTTGAGGCATCGTACATCATTGCATCATGAGCGTGTTGCTATAGAATGTTTTATATTAATACAACTGATAGGCTTCGTTACTTATGTAATTCGTAGGCATGCCAGCGGTCAACAACCGCACCAAACTCTACTCGCACTTTTTTTGCCATCACATAAATTTAACATCGATCTGCGCGCTAAGCAAATCTATTTTTTGCTTGATTACCAAGGATTTATAGGATTTCAAACTTAGGATATAAATTTGAAATTAGAGCTGGGTGACTGCTCACAAATATTAAGCCGTACGTCCCGGCGGGCCTCCGGCCGTACCGTATGGTCACTAAAGTCAAAGTAATTTAAATTTCAATTACGTTTATAAGCTTATCATTCATTCTAATGCGAGGTAAGTCATTAATATAATCTAGACGGCTTTTCATTTATTCTCATATACAGATGTCAATATTCACGGAATCGTCCAGAATCACGAGACCGATTCGACCTCCTGATAGGAGAACCAGAAGACTCACTCGCAGTCAGTGACAGTCTCCTACGCTTTGCAGGAGAAACAGACGCGGACGACCTTGAACGCTGACTAGTGTTTCGGGTTGATCGACGCGGCGATGACATATATGAGGAATTGTTCGATACTTCAAATGAAATGTTAAAAGTAAACAGCGTAAAATCATATTACCAGTATCCACCGATGTATGACGCTTTGATCTGCGCGGAATTTCGCGCGTGTCTGCTTTCAGGTATCAGTCTTATTGTAGTTTTGACAAAATTGCCACTTACTTCTATGTTCAGGTGCAGGTAAAAGTTGAAGCTTATCCTCTATCTCCTTCAACTGCAACAAAACCCTTTCCTCGAGCGCTTCCACTTTGTCTTCTAGACATTGCACAATTACTTCCATCTTCTCTGCCATACCCGCCTGAGCTTTGTGCATCTGATCAAAATTCGAGATAATGTTCCTTCGTGTTGCATTGTTTTCGTGCATCAGCGTTACCAAGGTGTCCCTCCCAGCCGCTAAATGCATTTGAGTGTCACCGTTGGCGCTTACAAGGTAGCAATCGTTTAAGCGTTTGAGTTCCGATATTTTGAAACCTTCCAAAATTTTTGTAAAAAAAAAAAGTAAGATTCTGCGTACGTGAGCATCGGACCGTACAAACCGTACGGACCGTACGGGCCTCAGCCGTACGTACGGTCCGTACGAGCCCACGTTGCCCGTACGGTCCGTACGGACGCAAGTTGCCCGTACGGACCGTACGGCCCGTACGTAATGTTATAAGTAAAAAAGGAACAGAACAGACGCATTACTCACCAGGTACATTTTCTTTAAAGGCCGGTGACATGTATGCTTTTGCACTTGTACACTCTGGGTATGTCGCAAACACCATGATGCCTCCGTTCATTTCCCGACTCAAGAGGTCAGCCTACATATTGAGAGTTATTCATTCAAGTGAATAAAGTTTATTATTTCTTCTCTTACATTTTGCAGTATGCTTTCCCATTTACGCTTGAAAAAGGAGTTTTTTGCCTTACTACTAGTATTCTGAGAATTCCTTTGAAAGGCGTTTTTTCGTATGGCCTTCTGTTTTATAGATGCTTATTGTGATAATAAGAATGATAAGATAAGCATGTATATGAGACCCAACAAACGAAACAAACTTACTTTCCTGTACAAGTCTTCCCCGTCTAATATTGTATGCACCTTCAATATAAGTATGCGGCACAGTTCCAGCATTGTCTATCCATGATAATGCAATGTTATTGTACTAAAACCGAAATGTATGATAAATACCAGCGTTTCCTGGGCCATCTAAAGTCAAGGGGCCGCTGTTATCGTTATATATGTCATTGCCTACTAGGAAAGATGATACAAAAGTCATAATCAACTCATCATCTTCAATGAAAAGTACAAGTAAGACTTACTCGAGTCTTCAGCATTGACAGCAAGGGTTGGTCCATGAAGATTTCCAGTGTCGTGCTCGCCGTCATCATCTGAAGTCGGAATGTCGCTATCATGGTCTTCCATATCGTTCTCACCATCACTGTTATGCTCATCCATGGAGATATCAGATGATGGTGGAAATCGACCTATAGTGTGTTTGTTAATAGGCAATGCATTGTTCCCTAACTGCAACCAATGCGGGTGTTTCCTTGCAATATGGGAGACGATGACATTTTTGTGTAACTTGTGATGACAAACAAAAAATTTTGTACATAGATAGTTGCGAACATAGTGAATTTTTAATTCAAAGTAAAGTCCAACTAAGCAAACACGGCTCACGGTGGTGCCGTACGGTATAGTTTATTATTAAAGTTCTTATAATACATTTCTTCATTTTATTGACATAAATCAAGCAACGGCCGCCCTGACGTGCCGGGCCGTTCTATTTGTACTTGAACAAATTAAAGTAAGGTTAAATATATATAGTATCCGGCCGGCCCCTACGGGCCGTGCGTGTATTAGACGATCAAAGTACTTAAAACCCTAAGATTTACATTTTTATTCGATGGAAATCAAGTAATTTAGAAAGCCTTGGTAACGGCCGCCCCAACGTGCCGGGCGTGTTCTTGAGTATATCTACTTAAATTTATTTTTTTATTTTATCCGGACGGCCCCTACGTGCCGTACGTGGTTCTTGAGTATATCTACTTAAATAAATTTTTTTTAGTTTAATATGTATATAGGAGGCCCGGACGGCCCCTACGTGCCGTACGTGGTTAGACGATGGACACTTGATTAACATCTATACATATTTGCTTGAATAACTTAATATATTTTCATAATCGCAATAAATAAGCCCACATGCCGGGCATAGCATTGACGTGCAGTGCAATATACAAAATGCTCATAAATCCAAATCTTTCACTCCTCAATGAGACTTCGAAATATCCCAAGTTTTTCAACCGGAATCTCGGTGGGCATCGCAGGTGTTCTTCGCCTTGGTTCACAGTTTTGTAGAATTGCACTATGCCCTGTTTTGCAATAAATTTAAAAAAAGGATAATTGAAATAAAATAAAACTTACCATCCAGAGCTGATGTGCTGTCCGATACTCATTTCCTTTGAGAGACAACCTCTCGCCGATTGCCTTAAGCGTGTTCAAAGGTGATTTCGCAGTAACGAATTGTGGAAAATCTGAAGATTGGATTTGAAAAAAAGTATAAAAAAAACGACATACCATAATCTTTATCCTTTTGAGATTTCCCTCGGCCCTTTACTACCTTACCCTTTCCTTTCGCTTCCTTTTCAGTAATATCGGGGGGTCTGGATCAGCTAGGAAATGATTAACTGATGCAATAAAAACAAAAGCTACATGCAACCCCTTCCTTTAACTTCTTTTTTGGCCGCTCACCCGTTTCTTCCTCGTCTCGATCACCTTGAGTTATTTTTTCTTCACCGCGTTTTTTCGGAGCTTCAAATACTTTAGCATCCGAATTAGTTAAACAATGTCAATACCTGTGGCCTTTTTTTTGATGACGTCTTCTACTACAACGGCAAGGGGAATGGTGTCTTCTTGTTGTTCTAAAATATTAATACAGGTATCAATCTTAGTATTATTACCTTCAATGGTCGAAGGCGACGACTCCTCAACAAATATAATACTTTCTAAGTAAAAATAATAACATTAGTGGGTCGGGCAGGGTGACCGAATAAAGTTCAACAAACCTATTTTTTTACTGCTTGACGCTGTCTGTGGTTCTTCACGTGGGACTACATCTTTCGAGACTGATGTCTTGATGGGACGTTTTTCGTGCACTTTAAGGAGAGCTCATAAGAACAAAAATAGAAAGACAAGACTTACGTTCAGATACAGCCTTGTCCTCTTCGCCTTACATTTCCAAAAGAGTTACATATAAATAAATAAATCATTCTTTACCTTCAGCACTCGAAAGCAAAGCCTCTTCAGCTTCCACTAAAAATTTACTTAGTAATAAAAAAGGCAAAAACATTAACGAAGAAAGAAAAAGGACGCGGACGGACCGTACGGGTTACCCGTACGGTCCGTGAAGCCCGTACGGGTTACCCTTATAACGCTCAACACCTTTTTTTTTCCCGGCTGACTTTGACTGTTGAACCTCTTCGATAACGACCTTTTTTGGGCCAATTAATTTTGAGGTTGGACCTTCAGGCGCCACGCTTTTCGAGACCGTTGCCTTTTTTCCCTGCTCTTTGTGGGGAGGGAATCAGTAAAAATTAGAAGTTAACCCTTACCTTGGGTAACTGCCTTGGCTGTTTCAACTTCTTCTTCCTCCTCGCTAGACGCTGGTAATCGACCTAGAAATTTGAAATTAGATTAAACATAAACCGGTTAGGCATCGACCCCGGCCGGCCCCGCCGACCGGACCCGGCCCCGCCGACCCGGCGATGCCGTTAAAAGTACAATTACCTTTCTTGACAAGCTTGACTTCAGTTTCTTCGACCCCTTCCCTAAATTACAGTAAGATAAACTATTCCAACCGAAATTTTCTATACCTTTATCTGTAGAGGTTTTCTTTGCCTTTTTTGGTTTTGGAGCGGCTTCTTTGAATTCGCGTTCGTCATCGTCGTCATCATCTATAAATTAATTTAAAATAATTCAATATGTACTATTACCAATGTATCGCTTATGTCCAGCAGGATCCTCAAAAGGGTATAGGAAGTGAGATCTTCCTCATCGTCATCGCCCCGACGCTTTTGAGCCCGTTTTTCAGGCCGCGATTTCGCCGTCGTTGATTTTGTCGGCGTTGGTTTGTCCTTTGACGTGGCCAGCTTTAACATAATTAATACAATAGAAAATGGAATAATTAAATAATTAAAGTGAAATGTAACTACTTCACCTGTTCAGGTACGTTAAACTCCACGGATTTTTTGAGCTTTTCCGATTTTCCTTGGGCCTCACTCTAATGCCGTGTTCACGCTCCGCCTCCTCATGAACGCCTTTTTCAAGCTTCTCTCCTTTTACCAAAACCTTTCCACTCCAATGAAGCTGGAGTTTTCCCTCAGGATCCAAGCTGACACCAGTGACCTCGGTTTTCTGTGGGGGCGGGTTGCTACAATACAAATCCTTGTAGACGTTTTTGTACTAAAACTAATAAACAAAAGTATTAAACGAAAGCTGTACCTTCATTAACTTAGCCACAAACGAGGCTTTGGCTGTCGGGGTTGACTTGTGATCTTTCTCGACCTCTTGTATGTAGGGACCGAAAAGCTTGTTGACGTACGGGCATCGATTCAGAATGTCCTGGTGGTCCGGCTCCATCTCATCCTCCAGCGTTATGATTTCTATCACACTAGCAGCTCGATTAATATTGAGATTACAGTTAGGAAACTACTTTTTTAAAAACACCTTCGAATTCTGATGATATTCCCATTTCCGACTGAGAGTATCTCGATGTCGTTGGTACCCATGAGTATCCCCCCAGTATGCATTGGACCCGATGGCTCTGAAAAGCCACTAATAAGAATTGAATGCAGCCTTTTCATATCCTCTTCGTTCTTGATCAGAAGAGCGAATGCTGCAAACTTGATGCGCACTCCATGCCCATCTCCATCCTACTGATCAGATGGTCCTCCATCTGGTCATCATCAAGAATGTCCTCCCGCTCTCGATAACAGCATGGGCAGAACATTTTCACTTTTTTTTCAAAGTCGCCGAAAAATTTTTCGATCCGTAAGGGCCGTGCATTCTTGTGTTAACATTTTCACCCCTTTATTCATTTTTGGCTACATTTTTCGACTTCGAAGAAGTGTTGCCGTACTTCCCGTACCCGGCCAGCCGGCCGGTACCTTACGGTTTATTTTTGAGTTTATCTGTGAGGTTGCCATCCACAAGAAGGCATGATCACAACTCCAAACGAGTTATGTTTTCCAAGACTCTAAGTGAATTACATCTTTTATGTCTTAGTATCATTATATGCTACATTTATCACGGCTTTTTCGCGATGCGCAAATATTTTATTGTTATTGGTGTATTCGAGCAAAATTCGTCATGACCGTTAATGGTTATACATAATGTTGATCCCGCACAATTTAGATTGTAGGTTACGGTCCCTACAAAAATCAACAACATCACACCTACCGGCATTGAAGAGACGTGTCAATGAAGTTGAGTGAATGACTCCATCAAAAGAGTACTTGTTGTCAAGAATGAAATGTCTTCTATCACTTTGGAAACGACGC